>APFE030122588.1:0-10530 GCA_000404065.3 Pinus taeda | reverse complement strand
TGGATTCTATGTATAAGTAAAATTTAAATATGTTAAGCAAATAATATAAACATTATATTAATATAAAAAATAAATTATATCAATTATATTTGTGTATTTAATTTTCACTTCAAACACTATACTTAGCTTTATGTACCAGTGAAGTCTAAAGGTATTATGCAAATAACATTAAAAATGATATTAGTATAAAAAATAAATTTATATTAATAATATTTTTATATTTACTTCTGACCTAAAACACTCTACTCCTAGTTTTAATTATTATAAATATTAATAATATGGGTGAAACCTTCAGTGTTTTATCCTAATTATTATTCTAAATATTAATAATATGCGTGAAGCGCTCGAATGTCGTGTTTTTTAATATAATTATTAGTTTACCTTGGTTCAAAAACTGGGTAACTTCATGTTAAAGCTGGCAATTTTTTTTTTTTTATATTTCCCTATAAAAAGATACTACCGACATTACAATGATGGCAAAAGAAATTATATGAATATTAAAAATAAAAACTTAAAACATATCAGGCTGCCTACCTCAAAGCCAACCAAGAAATGAAATGAATTCACCGTTAGTTCGGGTGGGATAAAAGTGGAAGCTGAATTCGCCATTAAATCGATTAATTCATCGATTGTGAATGCAGTACGAATAATAGCACTGCGCTGTCATTGAGTACAAATGTTATTGCAGTACCCAATCAATTCAGAGTATTGAAGGGAAAACATATTTATTTTAAATTTATGGACCTCGCATGTATGGTTTAGAGGAAGGTCGAAGGTATGGTTCTGAAGAAGGCATCCTCTAATTAAAACAAACACGCAATCAAAACATGGCAATTATTGCAAAACTGAGCGAAAGCAAAAGAGAAAACAGAGCTGGCCAGTAAACGAAAAATAATAAAATAAACCCAAGAGAGCGCTACCATCGACAACATTCAACCACAAGTAAAACAAAATATTCAACAAACAGAAACAAAATATTAAAAAAAAACCACAAAAATCCGGTCCCTTCTTTTCATTGCATGAGCTCTAGTTTCAGTTTTTTGGCTTTCTCTGCCGAAACACATTCCAATACATTCCAATGAGATCAAATGAAGGAAAAACGTAAAAGGAGCCGAACTATACCATTATTTTGGGAGAAGTTTAACTTGGTCACAGTTTTATTTGGAAAATAATAGAAATTCTAATATGATTTTAATAAAAATTTGACCAATATTTTAGGAAATCTAAATTACAGTTATTAAACTTCAATATTTTAGATTTAGTGTAAATGAAAACAAAAAATTTACATTAATATTGAATATAAAAAAAAATAACATATCGAGCAGAAGAAACGAAATGAATTCTCCATTAGTTCGAGTGGCACAGACCTAAATTCATTTTTAAATCAATTAATTCATACATTGTGCGTTCAGTAAAAATGGCATTGCGCTACCATTGAGTACGAATAGTGCTGCACCACCAGAATCCATTGAAGATGAGCCATATTAGTTTTAAACAAGGCAAGAAAGCAAATAATAACCTGATTAGAGTTCTGTGTTGGTGTTCGTTGCCGTTGGTGTGGACCCCGCAAGTATGGTTCTGGATGTAATAAAAACAAGTATATAAGCAAAAGAATGCACTTACCACAAAACAGAGGAAAACAGAAAACAAGCCAATCGGCAACAGCAAAAATAAAAATAAACGAGAGAAAGGATTACTATACACATCTCTCACCCGCAAATAAATAAAGTTCAATTAACTGAGAAAAGCAAAATATTCAAAACCACAAAAATCCGGCCCATTTTTTACATTACAGAAGGTCCAGTTTTTCCATTTTCTTTGGATCACTTGTAAAAGAGGTACCCATTCTTATCAGATCAAATGAAGTTTAAACGTAAAAATGAGCCGAACTGTACATTATTTATTAATATATAAATACGTAAATAAAATTATACAGTGTTGCTTTTAAATTTGTAAAATTTTACTAATCAAACCAAAGAAATAAAAAAATTCTTTTTTGACATACATTTTTTGCATTCTCTAAACACTCCTAATTATTAAATATGACTAGACTAGCCAGAATTCCCTGAAACTAAACTGCAATTGAAATTATTCCCCTGAAACTAAACTGCAATTGAAATCAGGAATAATTATTCTTGATTCATTTGAAATCAGAAATAATTATTATTATCCATAATTACTAGTACTTCATTATTTGTAAAAGTAAAAAAAAAAAAACAATATTTTTAATATTTTATAAATGGTAATATGGTCATTTTATATCCTAAAAAAATTGTAAACTCATTAACCGATTCAGTAAATCAAATAATAACCTGATCAGAGTTTAGTGTCGGCCTTGGTTGAGGCTAGAGAGGATCCCACTGGCTCTGTATGTAAATAGAAGAAAGTAGCGCTTAATTGAAACAAACAAAGAACAAAAAGTGGGCAATTACTGCACAACGGAACAAAAGAGAAAACAGGGCCCCGCAATGGAAAAACAAAAGTAAATTGCAAAAACGACTACCGTATGCCACATTTAATCAAGTCAGAGAAGCAAAAATGCATAATCGTGCCCATTCTTTTCATTGCGGGAGCTCCGGTTTTCTGCTTTCTCCGGATCGAAAGGCATCCCAATGAAGTATAAAAGTAAAAATGGGTTTATTAATTGGTTAGTTAAAATATTTTTGTTATTAAGAAATTATCAGTTCAATTCAATTGCTATTTAGAGGTCAAGTGTCATGGAATATCGATTGTCATCAACCTTTGTGACACCATATAGATATCGCTCCACTTCATCCCACTCTCCGGCCTGGACTTGATCTTCAAAATATTTCATGTTGAAGTAAAAGCCAGATTCTTGCTCTAGTATGCAGCATGTATATAGAACTTGGTATGAAAAATGTCTCCATCTAACAACTTACAGGTTGGAGCTTCAAAACTTTGGACACATTAATCTTATGCCAGAGATTGAAAATAATAGCAAACGGATATCTCTGTATTAATCCTATCTCCTCTTAAATAGAAAACAGCAGAGAAAAGCATAGGTTTATATTCAGTTAATTGACATTCGCTTCAAAACCCTGCATTTTACTGCCGAAAAATAGCAAGTTTTGTTTATGTTCTTTTACCATATAAGTTTAGGTACAGGGTAGAAGAAATGAGAAAAGCTGCGAAGCACTTACCGATTTTGTTACAAAAGAGTTAAGAGTTGGTAAATGATTGATTGCTTACTTATAGACTGTTTCTTTGAACTTCTCCTCATCCACAAACTGCAAGATTAGGAACACAAGCTCCCTGCTCAGGGACGACATCGACCCTGCTTCCCCAACTCGCTCGAGGGTTAAGATCTCTGAAGTGTAACTCCTTCCTCCTTAACTAGTTTATCGTAGGCAATATTCTATCAATCTTCTCGGTGGCCGAACGAGTAACCATCCGGACTCTAATCAGAGTGGGCCGAGATATGTAAGTCCCAAAATTTGCTGGGGAGAAGGACATAGATTTCAAAATTCAAGCACGCCCAATCAGAAATTCGTATGGTCGTCATGCTATAGGATGGGATGCGAGATACCTGGTGAATGCAAACGTCGGGCATAAGCCATGGATGAAGAGTATTAACGGCGTAACAGACGGGAGGCAATGGCGGTGTTCAAGGAACGGGAGGCAACGATAGAGGTCGACGGACGATATGCTGTCACATCAATAGGAAATTGGAAAATCCGTCTACCTGATTTTCCAAATAATCGCGTTAAAAACAACCCTTTCTTTTTTTTCTATCATTTAGCTTACTGAGTGCGAATTTATTACTGGTTACAACTCTCAATTGTTGATTTGCTGCGACATTAATATACGTGGCTGCCTATCTCGGCCACTTCGTGGCACCTTGTCAGCGAGTTAAGAAACGAGATATCCATTTTGATTTACTTTCTCTACAACATATCTATCTGGGTTAGTTTCGACAAAGACAAAGGCAAAGCTGCAATCCCTGTTGGCTTCTACCAAAGCAGAGCTGGTTGACATTAACCAGACACATGCGAATCACTCGACAGTCATTACAAAATATCATGAAGGTTCGGGGTGTTAATTACATGTTTCTATGCAATGCAAAAATATGGTCAGTTGCGAGGGAGGACTTTATAACTGTCTTTTTTTCATATACAAAATTAGAAAATATGGTCAGTTGCGTGTTTACTAATGTGTTAATGTTCTGATCAATATTATTTTTAAATTAATGGCTATAATTACTTGTATAAATAAAGGTAGTATTTGTTAAATTATAGTATTTTATAATGTTTTTAAGTAAATTAGAAAAGTAATTCTGCATTTGTTAATTTATAATATACTTTTATAATTATATTAAATAAATGTTTTTTTTCTTCTGTAAATTTAATTTTATTGTCATTAAAAAAGAAGCTTTTTACATGATCAAATTATTTTAGCTAATTATTCTCTACATTTGTAGTCTTTACATTTTTTATATTTCAGTTTCTTTATATTTCGTGTTCTGGTTGACTTATGGATTTTTCTTTTTTATTTTTTTTAGTACATTGGTATACTTTTTTTTCTTACATCGGTACACCTTCCAGAGCTATAGATATAGAAAAAATTGGAACAATACTTTGGAGGAGCTTAATATATGATGAATATGACTTTATTATTATTTATTTCTCCTTATTGAATGGTCTGAGATAAATGCCAAATGATAATTTGTTATTTAATAATTTTTATGGTAATTTCATTATTACATAAAGTAAAGATAAAAATATAAAATAGAATTAAAAATATAAATTATTAAGTCTTTACCTTTTTTATTTTGGTTCCTTACATTCAGATTGACTAATGGATTTTTCCTCCTTTTTTTTTTTACTTTTTCTTTCTTAGGTCAAGACACGCTTTTTTTATACCAGGTAAAAGCTTATGGTTAAATAGTTGAAAGGGTTAGAATCAGGTTGCCAACTCAACAGCTACCAAGTCTAGCCCCCTACGAACTCACATGGCAAATAAATTGAATTACAACAAAAACTATTATAACCACTCCTCTGTTAAAATGTAAAGATTGAATAATAGAGTTGGTATAATGAACACAATTCAAATTATGTATCTATAGAGAAGCTTGTAATTACTAATAGGAAGAAGCTCAAACCAGTTCTAACATAAAAACTTCTTCTTGAAAACTGATAGAAATAAAGACACGAATTAACCTAGAATTTATAACATGACTACGTATTTCTATGATTAAGGGAAATTCAAACCCGTTGTAACTGATTGCAAGTAATTAAACATGAATAGAATAGTAATAAGTTATATAACAAAAATGAACGACTTCTTCAAAAAAGTGAACATAGGAATCCGAGAGAACTCAGTTCAAAAATCCAACAGTTAAATACCAAATGCGGAAGAAGATATCGGAACAATTCCAATGGAATCCCAAATAACTTAAACAAGTTGCTTAACAAAATTACATAGAATATAGTTTCTAAACTATGAAACCCTCGATTGGGTTAAAAACTGCCTGGGGCTTCTCTTTATCCAAATATCAGTCCAGCAAAATACAAAGATTAAAAACCCTTATTCCACAATTCTATACGCCAAGTGATTGAGTAAACAGAAAGGCACCTGTTGGTCAAGGATATCGATTTAGTGAGGTTATCGTCATCTGAAACTCCTGTGGAAGCATAGTTGTCAAGTGCACATAACACAGGGTAAAAACCCTAAGGGAATAATGGAGCTCAAGATGACAAAACAGTAACCCAATTAGTAATAACTGAAAAGTAATACAATGAGGATGACTAAAATTATTATCTTGGGCAGGAATTTCGGTTCTTTGGGGTCCAGGAGATTCACCTTCCATCACCTGGGAAACGAACACTATGCACCGGAATTGAGATTGCCTGAAGGACGGAACCTGTACAGGAAACCATCAGACTCGAGTTCGAGACTCGACGGCCGTCCGCACCATTTTGCGCCTGTGCAGGGGAAATCTTTTTCTGGGTATCCTCGAACTTATTCCTGAGAAACCATTTCTAGACCACCGTGGACACCCCTGCATACTTCAACGATATCTGGCACACTTCAACGCAAACATCTGTCTTGCATGCAGGGCAAGCAGAACCGTACCAAAAACTTAGGATAAACTAAGTTGCGTTTAAAATGTTTGCATTGAACAACGTGAAGGCTGCAATAAGACCCCAATTATTTTCAGAACCAAAACTTTGGTTAAAAGTTTGTTGAATCAAAATTCCGAATATTAAACTTAGGTTAAAATGCCAAAACACTAAAAATAAAACGGTCAAACTATGAACTAATCTCTGGTGCAACGATCGGATCGATCGCTATAGTCCCAGAGGACTTAATAAGGAAAAATATGCATTATTTTTATGATGAGTTTAAAAAAACCTATATAAGATTAGAGGGTTACTGAGTCATTTAAATTTAAGAATTAAATATGCATTTTTTTTCGAAGTATTTATTTCCATAATATGAAAGCCATGAACTACATCCTAGTAGGTGGCTCAGAGACCAGCAATGTCCTTAAGATGTAATAGCTATTAGATAAAAATATTATAATGGTATTAGGTTTGTCAATACGATAGATTGTTTTAGAGAGGGAATGGTAAATGAAGATGAAGAATGAGAGGTAGCTTTATTTCCTTCCCATGTCTATTTTTTATTCTTGAAAATTTTCATTGGAAAACATATTTGGCATGAATTTTGCTAATAAGTTTGTAATCGCATTATTGTTTACACTAATAATTGATGATTAATTATTATGGCTTTTGGAAAGTAAAGAGAAGAAGAAAATATAACAAAGGAAAAGACATCATATTGATTGGGGGATATGAACATATTCAATATGGATATCAAAATTTGTGTCAATTATGATTTAAACAATGATAAAAAATGCATTAATATGTGAGATGAATTAGTGATTAAAAAGGATAATGTGTCCAATCTTCTTTTGGAAGCTAAAATAGTTTGACTCTTAAAATGGTGGATAGACAAATACAAAGATAAGATTATATAGGAACTAATTTGTGATGAATTTTATGTTGTGGAAGGGTACAACGTATCAAAGAATAGATCAGAGCTAACAAAAACAACATGGTTTAGATATTTAGATGTCATAGGAAATCTTAAATGGGTGTGGAATCCTAAATATCTCTCATGATTCACATCCATATCCATTTAATATATAAGAGTTCGAAGAGTTAGATGTTGAAGCATTGCTGAAAGTGTGACCTAATTTTTCCTTCTTAAATCACAAGTGATTTCATAAACTTACACTTTTTTTCAAAGGTTGTTTTCGAATTACACTTTTAGGATTAGTTTGAAGAATGATTGAGAATGTATGGTTGGTGTTGCCAACTAGCTATGATTTCATGGTGATTTTGACAATTTAAATTTCCATGAGGAATCCTTCCATAAATCACATGCTAAAATTGAAAATAATAAACATATTGACAAATAACTAAGGTAGATCCATCTTAACTGAGATCTATCAAGTGCCGAGAGGGATCATATTTCTCGAAGTGACAATCTCTTTTATAGTGCAAAAGTTAAAGAAAGGTTTGCACCTCTAGAGATTTGATGCCTCTAGATGCTTGATATTTGCATGTTAAGATGGATCTATACTAGTTCCTTTTATGTATAAGTGTGCCTACCATGTATCAACTTGATGTTGAGCATGAGAGGAATTACAAATATCCTTCATTTGGGGAAATACACTAATAAAATGTTTTAACCATAAGAAATCTTTTATTTTCAATTTCTTTATACAATAAATACGCAATTGAAATTGAAATATTTTTTAGTTCTAAATATTTTTAGATACATTATACCTTACACAAAGAAACATCTCTCTTTATCTATATGTACATTTTTTATATTTCTATATATATATAACTACATATGATATTCAAGTATTTCACTTAAAATATTTTACTTAATATTTATATTGAAATATTTTATTTATGCCCCAGACTAAAAATA
Organism: Pinus taeda; assembly: GCA_000404065.3. NCBI lineage: Eukaryota > Viridiplantae > Streptophyta > Pinopsida > Pinales > Pinaceae > Pinus > Pinus taeda. The sequence continues at coordinate 2,565 of APFE030122588.1, read as the reverse complement.
AATAAAAAATTGTTTCCTACTCCGTATTAAAAATGGAATGAATTTAGATCACTCTCTTTATGAAACTAGATTAGATTCATATTAACTCTTGATCTAATAAGCATTGAGAAGGATCAAGTATCATTTCACTCTAAAATAGGTTTGCACCTAAAAAATTTAATCTCTCTTAGTACTTAGTCGAGTTAAAATGGATATACATTGGTTTGATTATTAATACCTATCATTTTTATTTATTTTCTTTTCTTTTTCTTTTTCTTTTCCTTTTTCTTATAATTTATTGGAGTCAAAATACACTAATTAATATTATTTTAATAGAACTCGTAGAGAAATTTTTATCAAAAACAAAATCTAAATTCTATACTAATACTTTTACATTTTCTAAATATCTCTAAGAGATTTTCCTTAACATTTCTCTCTAAAACAAAGCTTCCCTACATCTAACAAACTTCTATACTACTATTGGCACTGTATCTACCTTATCTTCTAAAAAAGACCCCAAACAACAAAACATACTTGCAATGCATTAATTAGGTATGTTGGAGGGTTTTGAGCCATATGGACCAACTTCTAGATAAACTTTGCTAGACTTTGTAGTTTTTCCAGAAACCTCCATAGCTCATAAGGGCATGCCAAAAGTTCTTTTTCTTGTCTAAGGAACATATGTCTTTGCATTTTCAAGGATACACTTTCAAACTTGGTTGAATATTGCTTACATTCTTTTATCTCTTAAGTTCAAGGTAACTAGTTCCTCCACCTCCATGAAATCCCTAATATTTTCAAAATTTGTTTGGAGCAGTTCCATTTTCTTATCTAGAAGCACCAATTGCAATGCCCCTTCCTTAATTTCTAGGTCTTTTAGCTGATTTCTACACTCCTTCAAAGATGCTACTGATTCCAAGGGATTGCCACTCATTTGAGCCATCGAGTGTAGGTCTTGTTCAAGGAGCCATACGAAGCAATCTGAAGCCATTAATCTCAGCTAACCATAGTTACCAAATTTGGTTGTACTACCAAAAAAAGTTTGAAAATTAGATGGTATGATTCGATTGGTGAATTAGTTTTTCAACTTGAAGTTTGGTACATGAGGCATCTTTATGGATTAATATACTAACACCACAAAATATTTCTTCTGAACCCATGAAATGGCATGTGGTTAGATTAATAAATAATAATGTTAATAAATAATAATGATGGGTTTTTTAGAATGAAATTTTCTACAGAAAATTCCTTAGCTAGATTGAATGAAATATCTCAAGTAATATATCTGTATATATGTAACATATAGCTAGACTTCATGAGTTGTTTTTTTTCTTACCAAGTTTAATTTCATTTTTGCTATTTAGCTATTAAAACTATTGGGCTTAAAATAGCCAGAACAAATATTGTTAATTATTATTTAAAAGACATTGGACCAAATTATTAAAAGAATCAAAGAAACAATTGAACCAACTTTTGAGTATAGTTACAACTTCTCGTTCACTTTCCTTTTTTCTTTGAAGGGAAAAGAGGGCAAAACGCTCGAGAGTTTGGAAAGAGGAGGACTGTGCTGTATTCTTCCTTGAGTTGGTGAACATAACGAATGGGAAAGAAAGTTGAGTTAACAAGCTGTGGGGTATGAGACTTGAGGCTGGACAGAGTCTTGATGCCCAAGGTACCTATCTATTCCTTAATGGTAGAAGTGGAAGGGCTCGGAGGTGAAAATTGGATGTAATTGCCAATTCCAAGGTTGGGTGGTGAGAGATTGCGATTATTTAAGATTTATGTAATGAAATATAGACAAGTGATACTATCATGGTAATTATTATTAGTAGAATAATTGAATGTTTATTGTGAATTGACACTATATAGTTATAGTGAATTACCTGTTTACTATAAGTGATAGTTTGGAAATCATTTAGTATAATTTACGATCATTACTAATTTCTTGGTAGAATAGTAAAGCAAGTAGATAATGCATGTTTCCTAATAGATATTGATACACATCTAGAGCATGATACAGGTGTCAGTTAACAATCAATGCTTAACTAATGAGCAAAACAATATTATAGATGAATGTTGACTTAATCTGGAAATCCATAAGTGTATGAACCATAAAACTGATGCCTATCAGTCTTCTACTAAAAATAAATAATTAAATGATATAAAGTGTAAACATATCATGTAGCAACATATAGGTCTAAATATCAGACCTTTGTCATACACAAGAATTTCCTTAACTGAAGAAAGAAATTAACGTAGCAAACCATTCGATATGTTTCCAATAGAATATATGATTTCCTTACAAATTCTTCATATACCGAGGGTTTGTAGCCATGGATGTGTTTGTAAAGAACCCATCCATAGCCATGTACCTTGGATGCTTAAACTAAACCATGAACTCTAGTTATACTAAACATAAATATACGCAAAAAGCATTTTTAAGCAAAGACAAAAATAATGTCATAACCGATATAACAACTGAGAAAAAAATCATGCACCATATATACCCTTGGTAATCAACCAAAACCCCAAAGCTCAATAACTAATCGTAAAGCAATGAGGGTTTACATAAACAAATGCCACAAA
>APFE030122562.1:58754-74446 GCA_000404065.3 Pinus taeda | reverse complement strand
CATGGACATATATTTCCTAGTTATATGTATGGAGGTCATTATGTTAAAGTCTTCAATGTTGTTCAATGAGCTGGAAGAATCACAAGTAATAAACCTACTTCCCATGAGTCACTTAGATCTTGAAAATGGAATAAAAAATCTAATTTTAAGTTAAAAGAAAATAACTATAACTATGTTTTTTTCACTGAAATAAATGTTTATATTTCCTTTAGAACAAAACCTTACATGATAATCAGTAACATTTTCGATAGGTCAATCACTAGGAAAATCAACCATATAAAAAATATAGCCTTTTAAGAGAGGCAAAGGACAAAATATTTCCTAAAGAGTCAAAATTCAAGAACCATAAAGGAGATCATGGACATATATTTCCTAGTTATATGTATGGAGGTCATTATGTTAAAGTCTTCAATGTTGTTCAATGAGCTGGAAGAATCACAAGTAATAAACCTACTTCCCATGAGTCACTTAGATCTTGAAAATGGAATAAAAAATCTAATTTTAAGTTAAAAGAAAATAACTATAACTATGTTTTTTTCACTGAAATAAATGTTTATATTTCCTTTAGAACAAAACCTTACATGATAATCAGTAACATTTTCGATAGGTCAATCACTAGGAAAATCAACCATATAAAAAATATAGCCTTTTAAGAGAGGCAAAGGACAAAATATTTCCTAAAGAGTCAAAATTCAAAATACATATGCAATATATTGGTTCTTCAATACCTTGAGAAACTAAAAAAAAAAAAGACATTGATAAACTAAAATCGTAGCATGAGGAAATTGACTAGGAAGAGGGGTCTGAATTTGTGGCCTCTACTAGAATAGTCTCCTTGTTATTGCATGGAGAGTAGCCAAGATTCGAAGGAATACCTATGTGATTTTCGATGTACTCTAGTCATTGATTTAGGACATACATATGATGTTGCGAGTGTTCCATAGAGAGGATGAGGTCCTCTTGGATTTTCATGCCTATCCAATAAAACATTGCCAAGCATATGCTTCATGTGCTAGTAGGTGTCCATCATGTAAATGTTTTGGGGTTACCAACTACACATTTGTTTTGCATTAGGAATGCAATAAACGACATCAATCAGAAATTTTTTGTCCAAGAGAATGCATCATTGATTAAAAATATTCCTCTCATCATGAGTAAGCTCTACATGGACTCGAGGGGGAGTGATCTCCCAAAACTATACTATCGAACCTTCAGCTCTGAGTTGAGCCCTTATATGTCCCTAATCCCCAACCCCATTATAATATGTTTCCCCGTAATGAACATGAGATCACTGATGGGGCATACCTATTGCACAGGGATTGAATTCATTCTTGGAGATGAGTAGAGAGTCCATAGGAGTGAGATAGGGGAGAGAGGATAGTGAGGTGAAAAATGTAACAATGACCTAGAGCAAGGCCCAAGTTGAAGGGGGAGGTTCACAAGAGAGATCAGAGAGATGTGGCCCTGCAAATACTAGAGGAGACTAGAGAAGCACAACTCCCCATATATTGGTGAAAATTTATCTCATTGAAACTGAATCATAATGAAAGAGAGATAAATATGACATAGAAGAGACAAAACCCAATAACCCAATAGAAAAGGGAATTTAAATCGAGCCAGGGAAGGGGATAACTGGAGAGTCCAAGAGACAAATAAGGATCGTGAACCTGAGAGGAAGAATGGAAATACCAAATAATAGATGGTTGTTAGGTATGCTAAAAGATGTTGGGTTGTGTTATATTCTTTCCATGACTACGAACCCTAGTTAACCAGGGGGTTAAAGGGGGAGGGGACCCCTCGTTCGTTGCGTCGATTGTGCAGCAAGGGGGGTCACAAGGGGGGTAGTAGCTCCCCCTGTCTAGGGGGTTTGAGGGGGGTTGGTAGCCCCCCTTTACGGGGTCCAAGGCAGCACCCCGAGGAAATTTCTTTTTAGACCCTATATTAGGTTGGGCAGACCTACCTATGGTTTTGTGCATGGTTTTCGCACATGGTTTTGGACGCAATGGTTTTTTGTCCATGGTTTTGGATGCAATGGTTTTCAGTCCATGGTATTGGATGCTTCGGCATGTATAAATATGTATTGTAACATTGAAAGGAACATAATGAAAAATCAAGCTGGTAGTCCCGGTTTTGGGATCCAGTGAGAAATCTCTGTGTATATGTGTTTTATGTGTTATGCTCTTGCATTTTTATTTTTCTTGTGATTTAGAATTCGTATGCAGGTAATTTCTGTACGGGGTTAAAATCTACACTCACCTCATCAACATTCTTAGGAGCTACCCACTTCATGGGCCCTTATATTTTTTGGATCTACTGTAATGCCCTCCTTAGAGACAACATATCTCAAATTGTGTACCTCAGTCTGAAAAAAAACTACACTTGTTGAGCTTAGCATATAATTGATGCTCTCTCAATGACCTCAACATTGCTTCTGAATGCTCAACATGCTCTTCCTCATTTTTAGAGTATACTAATATGTCGTCAATGAACACAATAAAAAACTTATCCAAATACAAACACAACACACTATACATCAAGCACATAAATATAGCTAGAGCATTAGTTAAGCAAAACGGAACTACATCAAACTCATAATGCCCATACCTGGTCTAGAAAGTTGTCTTGTAAATTTCTTCCTCTTTGATGTGTACCTGGTGATATTTGGATCTCGGATCAATCTTCGAGAACATTGTTGCTCCCTTCAATGGATCGAACAAGTCATCAATACTCGGTAACGGATACATATTCTTGATGGTTACTCTGTTCAACTTCTTATAGTCAATGCATAATTTGGGAGCACCATCTTTCTTCCTCACAAACAATACCGGCGCACCCTATGGTGATACACTTGGCTTAATGTACCCCTTGTCCAACATTTCCTTCAACTGCAGCTTTAACTCAACCAACTCAGGCATGCTCATTTAATAAGGTGATTTTGATGCTAGAGATTCCCCTGGCACCAACTCAATAGAAAATTCTACTTCCCTGTGAGGTGGAAACTTTGAAATATCCTCAAGAAATACATCCTTGAACTGTTGTAGAACTGGGTACTTTCTCAACACATCTGCATCCTCAACTTCCTTATCCTTGTCACTAGAAATGTGCACTACAAATAGCACACACCCTTTCCTGTGACTACGCTTTTCTTGCATAGTTGTTACCATCCCAACTCATGTGGCTTTCTTCTTTCCCTATAAGATTCTTGGTTCTGCATTTTCATCAACACATTCAATGGCTTTGTCATAACAATGCACTTTGGTCCTATGAATATACAACCAATCCATGCCTAACAACATTTTGTATGATCCCAAAAATAATACATTCAAATGTGTAGTGATAGGCATACCATTCAAATCAAATGCACAAGCTCTTACCCAATGGTGAACTCACTTCTTTGTACCTGTAGCCAATTGCACTAACCAAGATTCTGCATGAAATTCCTTACTCAAACCACACGGATCGACCAAGTCAAGACTAACATATCTATAATTAGATCCAGGGTCAATCAAAATAGAAATAACTTGATCACATATCTTACCATCCATCTCAATGATAGATGCATGATGGTCTTCCTGTTTGTCATCCAATGTTGCATACATATGAGGAATGCTCTGAGTAACATCCCCAATAGTCTGTGCGTCCTGTGTGTAACACGCCCTCCTCCCAGATCCACCCAAGCAGCCAACCAGCTGGGCAAACATGTGATGACAGAGGTTACTATTCATCCTTGGTGACCTTAAGGAAATGGAATCAACGAAACATCACACATATTCATCCAACATCATCAACAAAACCCTCAAGAGACAAGTCAACCACTCAGAGAGCATGTCCCCGGGTCCCACGGTTGTTATGGATCTCTTAGCCCATATTTTATCTCATGCTACGCGAAAGGGAGCAACCAAAAACCTAAAGTCGTTCTCATAGGCCTCTGTGCTAGTGACTGTGGACTTTTTTCAGCAGACCTGTGCCAGCAACCTGGAGATTTGAGCCACTTTTCTAGCCTAGAATCCCGACCTCTACCCAGAACTTGCTACAACCTTCAGAATCGATCAAAGACATGATAACAATGCTTATAAATAAAAAATCAACATAAGGACTAGGCTTGAGCATCCCCAACCAGGACTAACATTCTGTCAAACACTTGGTATCAATGCAACCTAGAGGTCTAAGATACAAGAAACAACATAAATGATTGAATGAATTTATGAAACATAACCAGAAGGATCACCTCCTTCTCCATTAGACTATTATATCATCAATTAGGTCTTGCATCCATCCATTTAACAATTATAAGTAAATACATGAAATAACCATGACATGAACCAATCACATAACCATGCTTATAACCAACATGAAACCATATAAATATCAGAGATATGACAACCATTAAATCCACATATAAAAAAGTACAAAAGGAAGAGGACTTATATTTTATTAATCATAGGCAAATCCAACCAGGTTTGGGACTTCCATGTATCACTCGACCATAGACATGGTTGAACCAAATCTCTCTTTCATCCAGTCACCCCCATGCCATATTCCAAGTACGAATATGGGATCTCATAGAACAACCAATCCCATAAAAACCAAGGTAATATAGAGGTTAAACCACCTCCACCCTCATCAAACCGTGATCACACCAAAACCAGTGCTCTGATCACAACCAAACTGAACTTGGAATGCCATCTAGGATCCACCACCATCCCTGAGAAATTTTTTGTCTCCTTATCTCTCGTACTTTACTGCAATCCAATCCTAGATCACTAAGCCCAAAACTGATATCAGTCTCTCAAGATTTACCGCAATCCAAACTCAGATCACTAGGCACTAAACAGAGACTTCTCCCTTAGGCTTTACCATGTATCCTGCCAAAATTGGCCAAGGGATTCCTAGGCCTTTGGGAATGAATGTTGAGACCACCTCCGCCTCAGATTCCAAAATATATCCGGAAAACCAAAGCTCAAAACCAAAATAAACATCCCAACACCATGGCATCTGGAAAAAGTCAAGGCTAGGCTGAAAAATATTGTCATAACCCCGCAAAACCATACCACTGACAACAAGAGAATCATACACCAACATGCAAAGCCATGCATGTCCAAACCAACTAGGAAATAACTCATGACAAAGGTTACCTGCAAGTATTCTTGTTGAAGGTGCTTGATCATGCTCTTCTTCCTTGATCATTTCTTTCCTTCATTTCCCTTTGCTTGCTTTTCCTTCCTTGATCCAAAGTTAGAGTGCTCCAAGAAAAATCTATATGTCCAAGAGTGAGGGGGAGAAAGGGATTAATGAGAGAGCTCCAAACTTGAATTAACAAAAGCTTAGCAAAAGTTTTCCCACTAATCCTCATAAGCCTTTTTATTAATGAGGCCTCTAATTTCTTCATTTTCCATTATTTTCCATTAATTTCCTTGATCCGAATGGAAAATGGCATCCACTCATGGTATTCATCCACCCATAGTATTCATTCACCCATGGAATGTACCCATGGTATCCTAACTAGCATCGACCCTTGGTATTCATCCTCCCGTGGTATTTATCCACTCATGGAATTTACCCACGGTATTGTAAGTGACATCCCCTCATGTTATTTACCCACCCATGGAATTTACTCGTAGTATTGTGAGAAAAAAAAACTATAAGCAACAAGTCACATTTTGTAACAGGACATATTGTCCACCACAATGTAGCCTTTACAGTTACTATCTGTTTTAATAAAAAAATTTCTTTGTGGTTTTTTTTTTTGTGTTCTCCTCTTTTTCTTCTGCCATTTCAACTTTTCAGATCTTGGTGGCCTCTCTAATGCAGGAGCATCTGGCCTTAGCCAGCAATGTGAAATTTTGTTCACATGTTGTGGCTAAACAAGTTGAATTTCACTGACCTAAGTGGTCAAAAGTCAGTTTTTACCGAGAGGGTTGGATCTCTCAAGAAATGAGATGTATTTCATTTATTGTAATAAGTTAGGAAATTGTATTATTTTAGATTTAAGGATGAGTTGTTAGCATAGGTGTGTGATAGAGTTTGAAAATAGAGATTGATTGTTAGAATGTTGAAAAATAGAGATTGAGTTGTTATGCAAGATGGGATTGATAAAAAGAAGAAAAATGTAATGTAGATGGATGGGCAAAGAGAGAGAGGATTGAGTGAAGCGAAAGTCCAGTAATAGAGCGTGGATTTCCAGATTGAAACAAAGATCTTTTAATCACTGTGATAGAGCCAAAGGCAAGACTCTGTAACCATTTTTTGTATAATGAATAATTGATGCCGTGTGTGTGTTTATATAATGATGCTGTGGAAACTCTCATTTCATTTTTTATTATTTGTATTTAGGATAGAATCAAGTATTTCTCTGTTTTTATGATTTATGATATAAACTCATAGTTCAATAGAATCACAGCCTTTCATATTATTAATTGTATTAAAGCCAGGTAAAAGTCTCAACCGTTGATTTCCGTTCGAACCAACAATGTTAAATCCCACTAACCATTGGATCACCCTTATCGCATCACAATATTTGGTTCCAAAGGGGCAGACCTCATGCCTTGAAGAAATGCAATTTGTGATCTCTAAAATATCGCATTGCAACAAAGTATTGATGTATGGTAAGGTCCTCTGGTCGTGAAACACTGCGATATGTGATTGCAACTTATCGCATCACAACATTTCATTGAAAAGAGATTGGGCCTGGAATAATGAAGAATTGTGATATGCGATGGAAGTGGGACCACTAACCATATCACATCACAACGCTCTGTTTGTATGTATCGAAACTTGCATACTTGCCTAGAGCGACTTGCAATTGCGATAAAAGATCTAGACCGTCATATCTAAATGTGCTATGATCTATGGTGAATTGTGAACGGTTCTATTTAAAAGGGGAATTGAAAACGCGGGGGCCAGTTGTTGATATTTCTCAAAACGATTGATTCTTGCATCATTTTCAGTATCAAAGCAAAGATTAAGGTTGATTACAGTAAACATGCCACCAAGGAGAGGAAATGGCATTGGTCGAGGAAGACCTGAAACAAATGCAGTTCTGCTAGAGGAGATCCGAAGTCTGCGTATGAGGATGGAAACCATTGAGACTGCTCAGAGGAGAACAGCTGATGAAGGGGATGATAGTGCTAAAGAAGAATCTTCTAAGGAAGAAGAAGAGGAGGAAAATGAAAATACCAAAGTCATAAAGATGTTGGCGAAAGTAGGAGGAAAACCAAAGGTGGAAATTCCTACTTATGAAGGGAGTCTCAACGTAGAAGAGCTAATGGATTGGATCGGGTCATTAGACAAATATTTTGACTATGAAGAAGAAGTTGACGATAAGAAGGAGGTGAAATTTGAAGTCACCAGATTAAAGGGACATGCAACTATTTGGTGGGATGAGCTACAGACATCCAGAACAAGGAAAGGAAAGTCCAAGATCAAGCAATGGGACAAAATGGTGAGTAAAATGAAAGCCAAATTTATGTCTAAAGATTATCGTTAAATATTTTTAAATAGTTGTAGAATTTAAGGAAAAAAGGAATGTCTTTTAAAGAATACACAGAAGAGTTTTATAGATTGAGTATTAGAGCAGTACATGCAGAAGATGATATGGAGAAGGTAGCTAGATATATCAATGGCTTATGATATTACATACAAGACTAGATCAGCTTGTTAAGTCTGAAGACTATTGAGGATGCCTATCAAACAAGTTTGAAGCACAAGAGAAGATGTTGAGAAAACATAATCAGAGGAATAGAGGAAGAAGCTTAGTAAGTGCTAGAGGAACTACCAAACCAAGGGGACAACAACATTAGCATGAAGTAGACAGTTCAAGTAGTAGACCACTGGAGAGAGGAGATTTTAATAGAGGAAGATTTGAGCCCAGAGGAAGTGGCCGAGGAAGAGATATTCGGTGCTACATATGTGGAGAATGTGAGCATCTGTCGTGGGATTGTCCTCATAATAAACTAGCAAGTCAGAGGAATGTGAATGTGGTTGATGCAAGGCTAGAAACATATTGACTTATGGCAAAGGAAGAACCTCCTAAAGTATGAGAATCCTTGTTGTTGAGAAGGACATTTCTTAAGACCGAGAAAGAGATTGAAGAGCCAGTGCAGAGGAAGAATTTATTCAAAACTACCTATAAATCAAAAGGTAAGTGTTGTAAGGTAATAATTGATAGTGGAAGCACTGACAACCTTGTTTCTATAGAGATGGTGGACAAGCTTGGATTAACAAAGGCAGTGCACCCTACTCCTTACAAAGTGTCGTGGTTGTAGAAAATACATCAAACTATTGTGACATAACAATGAAGGTTGAAATACAGATTGATATGTATAAGGATGTAATATTATGCGTTGTAATGCCAATGGATGTATTCCATGTATTGCTGGGGAGACCGTGGCAGTTTGATTAGAAAGTTATTCATGATGGGAGGAAAAACACTTATACTCTGAAGAAGGATGGAACTAAGCATACATTGCTGCCATTGAAGGATGACGCTGACAAAGGAGCATCTGGGAACAACATTATGCTAATGAGTGGAAGGGATTTGTTGCAAGAGATTGGGAAAGGTGAAGAAATGCATTTTGTTGTCATAGGGAGACCGAAGGTAATTCCAACTTCCACAAACTTAGATGATTTACCTAAAGAAATCAAAACTCTGTTAAATGATTTTTCTGATATTATTGTGGATGAGTTTCCAAATGCATTGCCACCGCTCAGGAGTATTAGTCATCATATTGATCTAATATCATGAGCGATTTTGCCAAATAAAGTAGCGTACAAATTAACTCCTCAAGATAATGCAGAAGTTGGAAGACAAGTGCAAGAACTGATGGACAAGGGACTAATTAGAGAGAGTCTTAGTCCATGTGATGTACCAACAGTACTGAGTCCAAAGAAAGGAGGTGAATGGCATATGTGCATAGATTCCAGAGCCATAAACAAGATCATAATCAGGTATAGATTTCCTTTGCCACACATGGATGATTTAATTGATTGTTTGAGTGGATCAAAGTATTTTACTAAAATAGATCTGAAGAGTGGATATCATCAAATAAGAATTCGAGAAGGAGATGAATGGAAGACTGCATTTAAAACAAACAGTGGGTTATATGAGTGGTTAGTGATCCCTTTTGGACTCACTAATGCACCTAGCATGTTCATGAGATTGATGAACGAAGTATTGAAGGAATATGCAGGCAAGTTTGTTATTTTTTATCTTGATGATATTCTAGTTTTTAGTAAAAGTAAAGAAGAACGTCTAGAGCATCTTAAAGTAGTTTTAAGAACTCTGTAGAAAGAGAAACTACTGATAAATATGAAGAAGTGTAGTTTCATGAAAGAAGAATTAATTTACTTGGGATTTGTAAGTTCTAAAGAAGGAGTGAAAATGGATCCACAGAAAGTGCAAGCAATTTGGAATTAGCCTATTCCCATAAATATATTTGAGGTAAGAAGCTTCCATGGTCTTGCAAGTTTTTACAAAAAGTTTATCAAAGGTTTTAGTCAGATTTGTGCACCAATTCTTGAAACAATTAAGGAGACCAATCGGCTGTTCAACTAGAAAGAAGCAATAGACATGAATTTTAAATTGTTGAAGAGGAAAATCATAGAAAAACCGATTTTAGCTTTGCCTGATCTTGAAAAAGTATTTGAAGTTGAAATAGATGCTAGTGGAGTTGCAGTTGGCACAGTTCTGAGTCAAGAACAAAGACCAATAGCGTACTTCAATGAGAAATTGAATGAAGCAAAGAAGAAGTATTCTTCTTACAATAAAGAGTTTTACACTATTATACAAGCCTTGAAAAAATGCAGACATTATTTACTGCCAAAAGAGTCCATACTGTATTCTGACAATAATGCATTACAGTTCATAAACAACCAGTCGAAGTTGAACCAGAAGCATGCCAAGTGGGTTGAATTTTTGCAGAGCTTTACTTTTGTGATAAAGCACACAAGTGGTAAGTTGAATAAAGTCGTTGATGTGTTGAGCAGGTTAAGTTTTATTGTGCAAGAATTCAAAGTTGGTGTTGTAGGATTTGAAGAAATGATTGAAATGTATAAAGATGATGCATATTTCAAAGATATCTATACAATAGTACAAAATCCAATAGTTCATAACAGAAGTCAATGGTTAGATTATCTCATCCAAGGAGGCTTATTGTTTAAAGGCAACAAGTTGTGTATTCCCAAATGTTCTATGAGGGAAAACATAATAAAGGAGAAACATAGTGGAGGATTATCTGATCACTTTGGAAAAGATAAAACCTTTGCTAAGGTGAATTCTTTTTATTATTGGCCAAAAATTCAAACTGATGTTAAGAGATTTGTTGAGAAGTGCAGGATATGTCAACATGCTAAGGGGAGAAGTCAGAAGACGGGATTGTATCAGCCATTGACAATACCAGACCGACCGTGGGATGCAGTTAGCATGGATTTTTTTTTGGGATTACCAAAAACTCAAAGAGGGAATGATTCCATTTGTGTTGTGGTAGATAGATTTTCCAAGATGGCACATTTCATTGCTTGCAAGAAAACTAGTGATGCAACACACATAGCTAATCTATTCTTTTCAGAAATTGTAAGATTACATGGATTACCTGTAAGTATTGTGTCTAATAGAGATATAAAGTTTGCAGGGTATTTCTAGAGAACCCTTTGGAAGAAACTAGGAGCTAATCTCAGTTTCATTTCAGCATACCATCCTCAAACAGATGGACAAACCAAAGTAGTAAACGAGAGCTTGGGAAATATATTGAGAAGTTTAGTGTATCAAAATCCTAAACAGTGGGATTTAGCACTAGCTCAGGCTGAGTTTGCTTATAATGACACTCCAAACCGAAGTACTGGAATGAGTCCTTTTCAGATTGTTTTTGGAATGAATCCAAGAGGTGTGTATGAGCTCAGAAATTTGGGTAAATAGGAGACAAGAAGTGCAAAATATGAAGAGTTTGCAGAGCAGATGCAGAGACTACAAGAAGATGTCAAAGGCAGATTGCAGGAAAGCAGTGGAAAATACAAATAGAGAGTCGATATGAAAAGAAGAGAGAAAGAATTCCAAGTGGGAGATTTAGTGATGGTGTATTTGAGAAAAGACAGATTTCATGCTAAAACTTACAATAAACTAAAAATGAAAAAGATAGGACCATGTAGAATTGTAAGAAAGTTTTCAGCTAATGCTTATGAAATTGAATTGCCAGAAGGGATTGGAATATTTCTTATCTTCAATGTTGCAGATTTGTATCCATATAAAGAGATAGAGACAGAGCTACAGGAGGAAACTATAGGAGATGAAGTTTAAACTGTGAACTGGGAAGAACAAATTCCAAGAACAACTAAGAAAAAAGTGGAAGCTGTTTTCGAGAAAAGAGTATCCAAAAGAACCAGAGGACGGACTTATTTTCAATATCTAGTCAAATGGAGAGGACAGCAAGTAGAGGATGCTAGCTGGTTGACAACAGCAGAGTTGCAGAGGTATGGAGTAAGTCCTGAAAATTTGAGGGACGAATCTTTTCTTCCTCGGGTGTCTGATGCAGGAGCATCTAGATTTAGCCGGCAATGTGAAAGTCTGTTCACATATTGTGGCTAAACAAGTTGAATTTCACTGACCTGGGTGGTTAAAAGTCAGTTTTTACCGAGAGGGTTGGATCTCTCAAGAAATGAGCTATATTTCATTTATTGTAATAAGTTAGTAAGATGTATTATTTTAGATTTCAGGATCAGTTGTTAGCATAGGTGTGTGATAGAGCTTGAAAATAGAGATTGACTGTTAGAATGTTGAAAGATAGAGATTGAGTTGTTAGGCAGGATGGGATTGATAAAAAGAAGAGAAATGTAATGTAGATTGATGGGTGGAGAGAGAGAGAGGATTGAGTGAAGCAATAGTCTAATAATAGAGCATGGATTTCCAGATTGAAACATAGGTCTTTTAATCGTTGTAATAGAGCCAAAGGCAAGACTCTGTAACCATTTTTTGTATAATAAATAATTGGTGTCGTGTGTGTGTTTATATAATGATGTTGTGGTAACTCTCGTTTCATTTCTGATTATTTGTATTCGGGATGGAATCAATTATTTCTCTATTTTTATTATTTATGATATAAACTCAGAGTTCAATAGAATCACAACCTTTCATATTATTAATCGTATTAAATCTGTTAAAAGTCTCAACTATTGATTTCTGTTCGAACCAACAATGCAAAATCCCATTAACCATTGGATCACCCTTATCACGTCGCAATATTTGGTTCCAAAGGGGCAGACCTCACGCCTTGAAGAAATGTGATTTGTGATCTCCAAAATATTGCATCACAACAAAGTATTGATGTATGGTAAGGACCTCTGGCTGTGAAACACTGGGATATGTGATTGTGACATATCGCATCAGAACATTTCATTGAAAAGAGATTGGGCCTGGAATATTGAGGAATTGCGATATGCGATGGAAGTGGGACCACTAACCATATCGCATCGCAACACTCTATTTGTATGTACCAAAACTTGAATACTCGCCGAGAGCGACTTGCGATTACGATAAAAGATCTAGATCGTTAGATCTAAATGTGCTATGATCTATGGTGAATCGTAAATGGTTCTATTTAAAAGGGGAATTTAAATGCGGGGGCCGATTATTGAGATTTCTCAAAACAATTGATTCCTGCGTCACTCTCCCCCCAGGATCCATTTCAATTTTTTAGATTTTGGGGGCCTCCCCCCGAGATCTGTATCAGTGGTATCAGATTCAGGTTGCGATTCTATGGGAATGAGGGTTTCATGCATACTTTAGTTTCATTTTTTTCAGAAATATTCAACAAACTTCAGGCATGTTCTACGATCTCTACATAGCACTTTCTTTGGCAAAGCGGGAAGAATTTTTCTTTCTTCATTTTTTGTGCGGGAATTTTCTTGGGCGGTGAGCTTGCAGATCAAATATGAAACTTTTGGTGCAAAATTTACAAAAATAAATAACAAATATGAATTTCGTTCCAAAAAATACCTAAATTCAAAAAGTAAAATCGTCCAAATCAGATTCCGGATGAGGGAGATATCGCTGATTTAAAATTAGCTATGTTGTAGAAATGCTTCTGATGACAATTCGTGGATGGCGGCTCTCCTATCATTTTTTTGCAGTTTTTGTGAAGAATTACAGAAAAATGATTGCAAATCTAAGCTCCTCTTGAAAAAACCCCCAATTTCAAAAAAAAAAAATGCGACAAATCAGAGTTCAGATATGGGAGATATCGCTGATTTAAAATCAACTATTTCTTTTTCATAACTTTTGTGATGGCGGAATAGTTGTAGTGTGAATATGAGATTCCAGAGTGTCCAAATAAGGATTTCCAACACATGGGAAGATGCAGAATGGTCATTCTATTTCCAAAAACGGGTTATAAGAAATATTATGAGTTATATTGACCAAGTTATGTCCATTTTAAATTTGGAGCAACATTCAGAGTGGGTTCCCTTTGGGGCATGCTCTCCCACCCCGCTTTAGTAGGCACCTACTTCACATTCATTAGTTTCAGCATAGAAACATCCAACTTGGGTTCTTTGGAGACGTTCCCTCACACCCCATGCTATGTAGGCACCTTCTACTTCATCAACAATCAACATCACGGTTATGGGTCAATCGCACAAAATCCATGTCATCGAAGTCCATTTGCTAGGTCACACATTGTTAGTATCATAGTTGGTCACAAGCATTACAAGGTATCTCTATCCTCATATCTTTGTTTTCCATGGTTAGGGGCCATCCACAAACCAACATTTCATCGAAGTCCATTTGCTAGGCCGCACATTGTCAATATCATAATTGATCACAAGCATTACATGGGATCTCTATCCTCGAATCTTCGTTCATCATGGTTATGTGTCATCCACAAACCTACACTTCATCAAAGTCCATTTTCTAGGCCGTATACTGTTAGTATCATAGTTGGTCACAAGCAATACATGGTATCTCTATCATCGGATCTTCGTTCATCATGGTTATGTGCTAACCACATAAAACTCTTCTCTTCAGTGGCTCTTCATATTCAACAAAAGCTTCATAGGAGGGAAATTCATGTAATAGGGACCAATACTTCTTAAGTAGCGAGGAATGATCTGAATTGAAAATTGCATCCACCCATGGTATTCATCCACACATAGTATTCATTCACCCGTGGAATTTACCCATGGTCTTGTAAGTGACATCGACCCTTGGTATTCATCCTCCCATGGTATTTATCCACTCATGGAATTTACCCATGGTATTGTAATGACATCCACCCATGGTATTTACTCACCCATGGAATTTACCGTGGTATTGTGACAGAAAAAAGCTATAAGTAACAAGTCACATTTTGTAAAAGGACATATTATCCACCACAGTGTAGCCTTTACAATTATTATCTGTTTTAATAAAAAAGTTTCTTTGTGGCTTTTTTTCTTTATTGTGTGTTCTCCTCTTTTTCTTCAGGCCTTTTCCAATTTCCTTAGCCAAAACGCACATCCAGTGATGCCCACTGTGAATTATTGATCATGAATTGATTCTGCTAAGAATTAACTGTAATTGAAGATAAGAGATGGATTTTCATTTACTGAGAAAACTGACAAGAAACCTATAAGAACCTCATTGACCCACTGATCAGAATAATAACCTAACAAACATGAGACAATCAATATAATCTAGTTGGTCATTTCTAGAAACATAGATGAATGATATGGTGGGTTGGTTTTAGGTAATTGGATATTTTCTGGTAGAAAGGTTAAAAAATATTGGCTCTTTGAGGAAAGTCAAGACTTTTATAGATGTCCATGAGGGATTCTGAAGAAAATGGATGCAAGGGTTCAGGGTTTTGAATCTATAGCATTGGATTAATTGATTCAGCAGTAATGGTAAACAAAGATTCATTGTTTTCGGAAACTACTGCTCTTTGACTGGGAACATACCAAACATGACACCATGAAACAAAATAAGGGAAATGATGGGTTTGTGGAATGATGCACTGAGGTAAGGATTAGTGACAAAGGTTTAATTCATCACCTAGGTCTAAAAATGTATGTTTTAACCAATTGTGGAGTTCATAAATATCAATCTCACAATTGGTTTCAGAGACTTTATAGAATTGGTCAACTAATAGATGATGGTCCAAGTCGATAGTGGGAGGAAGCATGGGATTTTCTGAATTATTCGTTTTCTTCTTAGAGACCATGACTGAAAGCAAAGGACTAAGAACAGAGTATTTTTACCTAGAGAAAATGATTCCTTTCTTGATTGATAGGCGGAATAGTATCATTAGGTCGCTTGGTCACTTTGGCAGCTGTTTCGCTTGGTCACTGGTAGCAATGGTTCATTTTCTAACTCAGCGGAGTAGGGAGGGAAAAAAATTCAGTAACATATAACTTTAATAAAAAATAAAAATGCTTTAGATAAGTCCAAGTCTATTATCCATTAAATGGGCAAAAGAGCGTTTAATATGTAACGAGTAATTTGTAATGGGATTATGCCTAGCGAATAGGAAGCTAACAGTTGACAGAAAGGGGGCTTTATTTAGAATTGGCGGGAGCGGGTGTAATGACTCTTGGACGCGAGAAAGCAGTTTTCAGAGGGGGTAGAAGATGGTTTGTGGTATCAGAGCGAAGGGGTGCTGAGTAAGTGTGAGAGAGGCACGTGGCAGAGGTAGTTTATGGGCTGACCACTTTTCACACACCCCCCCCCC
>APFE030122562.1:44373-56964 GCA_000404065.3 Pinus taeda | reverse complement strand
CCCCCCCCGGTTCATTAAACTTTGGATGGGGTTGGGGGGGTGCGGAGTGATATGAGAGCCGTCGATTCTCTAGCACTGCAGATCGCATAAATTCACTTTATTACAAATTAACAAAAAATGAAAAAATGTCTTATCATCGGTTTATTTATAAAATAAGCTTTCTTATTTGTTTAATCATGTTTAATCTTTAACTAAACATAATTAATTTATTGAAAAGCGACATTCAATTAGCACGCTATATTTTGGGATTTTATCATTTTTTATATTTTTTTCAATTTTTCTTTTCTTTCTATTTTTTCTATTTTTCCTTTTCTCATCGTTTCTTTTATATATTTTCTTTTATTTACACATATATTTTTTTTAAAATAAAAACATATAACTTATCAAAACAATCTATGTTACAACATCGACTCCAACTGGGGACTACTTCCTCCTGTAGGATGCAAAGAACATGCAGATCCAAGTGACTTCTCCTCGAACTGATGGAGTATTTGTTGGAAAACATTCATACTTTCAGGAAAATGTAACAAATCGGTAATGTACAAATGATGAATGACTGAAGCAATCTCAGTACTAGATGTAATGTTTCAAATATTTTCCATTAACAAGCAATGAAGAATATTGTCCTTCTAAGTTCTGCAAGACAAAAGTATTGTTTCCTTTAACCTCTACAATGTTAAAAGGCCCATCCCATAGATTATCAAACTTTCCATGTTTTCCTTTGTCTTCTCTTCCAACATCCCACTTTAGTACTAAATCACTTTCTTTGAAATCTCTCTCTTTGGACTTTATATCAGACAAGATTTTCATTTTGTTCTGATATTTCTGAAGCTTATATTGAACTTCATCTCTATTTTCATTAAGTTCTATAATCTGATTGATTCTCCTAGAAAAGTCATTAGGTTCTTCATTTGCTTCTTGTAAAAATTTCATGACAGGAAAAGCTAGATGTGTAGGAAAAATGGCCTCAATGCCATAAACAAGCTAAAAAGGTGATTTACCTATTGATCTCTTTGGTGAAATTATATTTGCCCAAACTGCATATGTAAGATGGATGTCCCAATTTGTTTTATGATTTGCAAGTACCTTTTTAATGACTTTGACTAGAATTTTGTTTGAAGACTCTGCTAATCCATTCCCTTGAGGAAAATAAGAGGTAGAATGATGTAGTAGAATGCTATATTTTTGGAAAAAATCAATCATTTTAATATTGCTAAATGCTTGTGCATTGTCTGTAACTATTTTTTTGGGGACATCTGAATCTAGATAATATGTTTTCTTCAATGAATTTAATGACAGCAGTATCAATAACATTCCTGACTAGTATAGCTTCAACCCACTTTGTAAAATAATACGTGGTAGTTAAAATCCATTTATGTTGGCTGCTATATGTTGGATGAATCTCTCCAATAAAGTCTAATCCCCATTGTAGGAAAGGCGCTTCAACTAGGACTGGAACTAGAGGTAGTGTTGTTGATCTTTGCTTTCCAGCAAAAATTTGACATGGTACGCGGCTTCTAACCTTTGCTCCTACTTGTGCAAACAATTTTTTCCAATAAAACCCAACTCTTAAAATCTTGCGTGTTGTTACTCTCCAAGCATAATGACCACCAAAAATACCTACATGAAACTGATCTATAACTCCTTCTGTCTCACTTTTTGTTAAGCATAACAAAAGGATGTTTAGTGGATCCTTCAAATATAGATTTACATTGATGAGATAATATTTAATGGCCTTTAACTTGAGTGTTTTGCGTTGAGTCTTTGTGAATCTAGGTGGATAATCAAAATCACAAAGAAAATGCACAATATCAGTGTACCATTCAGAAAGAAGAAATTTTTCGTCAATGTGGAGTGGAAGAGGAGTTGGTTCAACTGAAGATGAAGGTTCTTGTGGATTCTTTTCTAGTGATCCTTGAGAAGGTTCTTGTGGATTCTCCTCTAATGATATGAGAGAAGGTTCTTGTGGATTCTTCTATGCTAATATTTGCATCAAAATCTATCCCCGAAACTTTACAATTGGATTCAACTAAAAATTTGGATAAACCTTGATCCTTTATCAACTTTGTAGACTTAAAAATAAGCTCAAATTATAATATCTTGGTAATCCATATTCCTCTTCAGCCATCTGTATCAGGTTGTGATAATACAATTTTCACAACATTGTTTGGAACATAGGCAATAATAGAAGAATGAAGGACATAGACTCTAAGATATTTTAAGGCTTGAACTAAGGCATATGCTTGTTTTTCAATAATTACATATTTTAACTCAACATCTCTCATGATTTTACTAAAAAAGGCAATAGGTTTGTCATCTCCAATTTCATTCTTTTGTGAAAGGACAACAACTAGGATAGTTTCAAAAGTAAAAGAGAAAATGTTGAAAGGTTTAGAATAGTCTGGGTTGGTTAATACCAGGGCTTCATAAATGGATTTTTTTATTTGGGTAAAAGAAAATTTTCTTAAACTATCCACTTGACTTCATGGTCTTTGCTCAGCCTGTCAGTTATATCCTTATCTATTTCAACATAGATTGGTATAAATCTCCTTAAGAAGTTGATTTTACCAAGAAAAGCTTGAATTTCCTTCTTATTCCTTGGTAGTGAAAGTGATTCAATGGCTAAAAATCTCCTTGGGTCAATGAATACTCCTTCCCTTGAAATAATATGGTTGAGTAATTTTCCTTCTTTTATTGCAAACAAGGATTTCTTCAGATTCAATGATATTCCAAACTTCTTGCACCTATCAAAAACCTTTCTAAAGTGCTTTAAATGTTCTTAATCAGAACTTGAAAATACAGCCAAATCATCTAAATAAATCCATAGCTATTTAGAAAGTAGCTCCAACATTTTTTAGTCCAAATGGCATTCTTTCATACATGAATGTACCCCAAGGAGTTGCAAATGAAGCCTTCTCTCTATCTTCTGGCCTCACCATCATCTGATGATAGCCAGAAAAACCATCTAACATAGAAATTATATTAGAACCTGAAACTTTTTGAAGTAAACGATCCATCTTGGGTAATGGATAATTGTCCTTCAAGGATGATTTATTTAAGTTCCTGAAATCCACACACAATCTAATTTCACCATTTTTCTTTCTAACTAGAACCAAATTTTCTATCCAAATAAAATATCTTAAGGGGACTACGATTTTGGCATCCAATAGTTTCTTAAGTTCTTTTTCAATGGTAGTAAGCAAGACTATATTTATTCTCCTTAACTTTTTCTTAAAAGGTTTAGCTTCAAGTTTCAGAGGAATCTTAAGTTCAATGAGTGTTATATCATATGTTGTTAGCTCATCATAAGATCGAGTAAAAACATCTCTATAATTTTTAAGGAGAGCTTGATATTTATCTTTTGCTTCCTTTAGTAATGATGCAAATATTATTTTTGGTTTCTTCTTGAGTTCCAATATTACATTCTTCTATATCTTCTCCACTTGAATCTAATAATGGGCTTTTAGGAAAATTATTGTGATCAAATAGTTTCTCGAGAGGAACTAAGCCCTTTGGGATGAAATTGTTGGGTAGCTGAAGGATGTTATGATCAACAAATTTTTAGTCTAATTCTGAAGTTTCATTTTCCTTATTCAACTCTTTATCATCAAGTTGTTTTTATTCAATTTGTAAGGCTGAAAATTCATCAATTACTTGAAAAAATGCTTTTAATTACTCGGCATCTTCAAATATTTTCCAATATTTAAGATTATCAGGAACTGAGGGTCTATATTTTACTTGAATCTGATATCGTAGTTGTATTTGATCAGGAATTTTAAAAGAACTAGTTGAAAAAGCTAAAGAGTTTGCATGAATATTCTCATTTCTAGGAATAACAGTGATATTAAATGCCTGAAAGAAATTATCCACTGAGTCTCATGCCTCATTTCTATAAGATCTAAGTCTGGGGTGTTTTGTTTGACAAATATTCCTTACTTGATTGACGATGATTTATGAGTCACTAAATACATTTAGATTTTGTATTTTAAGACCTTTGGTTAATTCCAATCCTAGAAGTAAAGCTTCATATTCTACTACATTGTTTGTAACATCAAATTATAACTTATAGCATTGAGTTATGTTATATTTATCTGTTGAAATAAGTACAATACTAGCTCTAGCTCCTTCTTTTTAAAAGCTCCATCAAAACTGCAAGGGTCGGTGGTCTATGTGGATGACCATTTCCTTCCAAAAAATTTAATGCTTCCATTGTCGATAAGCCTCCACAATGGAATACATCTCTTTGTCATATGTGGGATACTTTCAGACTGGATTTGAAAGTGCCTTGCTTTGATATGCCACTGGATCCCCCTACTAGGTAAGAACAACACCAATAACATAGTCGGAGGTCTCTTTCTCAATTTTAATTTTTTTTGTAGGTCTGAAAATGTGAGCATTGGTGCAAAGAAAAGGCGATGCTTCAACTTAACAAACCCCTTATGTTGGGATTCAAAACAAAATAAATTTTCTTTCGCTCTGCCCTTCGTGACTTGACTCAAAGGCTAAGTGATATGATAGAATCCCAACACGAACCTGTGATAGAAATTGGTAAGACCCAGGAAGCTACAAAGCTCTATTAGAGTGGTTGTGGCTAGCCAGTCCTAGATAACTTGTATCTTGGTTGGGTCCACATGCACACCTCGCTCATCAATAATATACCCCAGATATTGAACCTGGGTCATACCATAAGCTCATTTATCCAAATTGACACACAATTTGTGTTGTTGCAGGGTTTGGAGGACCTACTGGATATGGTGTATGTGTTCTTCCCAGCTCCGACTAAAGATCAGGATTTTTTCCAAGTATACTATTATGAAAAATATGGTGAAGGGTCGCAATATGTCGTCTGTCATCCGCATGAAGGTTGCAGGGGCATTCATCAACCCGAAAGGCATGACCAACCATTCAAAAAGGTACTCCTTGAATTTAAAGGTAGTCTTCCATACATTGGAGGGTTCAATAGGTACCCGGTGATAACTGGTCTTTAGGTAAATCTTGTTGAAGTATTTGGCACCCTTGAGCTAGTCCAGAAGGTCATCAATATGTGGGATTGGATACCTATTCCATACAATGATCTTATTCAACGTGTGATAGTCAATACAAAGCCTCAAGGTTCCATCCTTCTTCTGTACCCACACAATCAGGCTCCCACATGGTGATGAACTCAGTCTAATGTGCCCTTTTGGCAAAAACTCCTGAATCTGCCATTTGATCTTGTCGTTCTCCATAACAAAGTGTTGGTAGATTCGTCCATTGGGTAGCGGCACGCCCGGGGTCAGGTTGATGGAGTGCTTGAATTGAAAGTGTAGGGGTACCCCTGTGGGTGACGTGAAGATGTCCTTATATTCCTCCATGAACTTGTCCATCTATTGACATTGTGTAGTGGAGCCATGTCTATAGGCCATGGAGGTGGCCATAATATTCTTCTTTTTCTAAGGGGGAATCATGAGGAAGACAAATTTCCTTGTCTAAGAAATGATCTTACTACATTGCTTTGTAAATATCAAAGAGATGGTGGTAGGCGGTGCTACCTCCGGTATCCTATAAAACTTATTTCCCAAAGTAATCATAACAATGTGAGGCCTATACTCATACACAACATGAATCTTCCATAATTTTGGTTGGCTTAATAATACATTACAAACTTCAAGAGGAGAAACATCACATAGTACCTCATCTCTGAAGGGCTTGATGTTGTAGGGAAGGTGACACTATTGGTTGGCGCAAAGATCTCGTCCTTGGTGAAGCCACCTAATGGTGTGCAGATATGGGTGTGGTGTGGTCGGTAGGATCACCCGCTTCATGACCTATGCTAAAAAGAGGTTCTTTTGGATCCCGTTGTCGATAATGAACTGCAGAAGGGAGCCCTTTAATCACATTTGTGAGTGGAATATGTGCTCCCCCTCCTCTGGATATTTGGGCTAAATCTTCTGTATCTTGGTGGTGGCAACGGTGGCACTTGGCTCCACATCAATAATCTACTTCGATTTGTCATTTCCCTTGTCGGATTCTGAGTCGGAATTAGAACATGCGTCTAATTTAAAAGACTTTAGCTTGACCACCAGTGATTTCTTGGCTCGACACTCACTCGTGTTGTGAGTGGGGATCTTATGAAAATCACACCATTTTCCCATGTCTTATTTGTGTTCATGGTGTTGTTATTTGCTTATAGATTCGACGGGTTTTCCTAGGTCACCCCACATTGACTTTTTCCTTTTTTTGCAGTTTGGGGATGCCCATCCCTTACTTTCGATTCACAAATCCAAAGTCTTGCTTCTTCTATTTCAAATTTTGCTCAATATTGAGATCCTATTGATATGCGACACCGAGTGAGGAGATGTCCAGGAAATCCATTTCGTCCTGGATGTACTTAAGTAGACAGACGTGACACTTGAGTACCAAATTTCACTAAGAATCCTTGATACCCAACTTCATGCGAAGGACATGAAAACATTTGTGAACTCTGACAAATCTTGGTCCCTTCCCTGGTGTAGCGTTTTCCACTTTATGTATTTATATTTATTTATCATGACAGATTAAGATTGTTCCTTAATGACATCTCAGAAATAATTCCAAGTGGGTGTGGTTGAGAATAGTGAGGATTCCCTCTTGTCCTTTTGCTCACAATAAGCTTCCTACTAGTCCTTGACATGGAGGGTGGATTTGAGGAGTGCAAATGTAATCTTTTCCTAATTGGAAAAGTCATGAAATGAAAAATATACGTTCAACAAATTTAACCATCTATCTATGGTGTCTACATTTATATGACCTTCAAATATGGGAATGTCAAAATTAACTTGTACCTTAAAAGGAGTGGATATTAGATGAATATGCATCACCTACGAGTAGTCGTCGAAGGATCTGGGCAAAGTTATTCATCATCATGTTCCTCTGTCACTCAAGGACCTCCTTAAGCAATATTTTAAAAGGATCTCTTGCCCCCTCGTGTTTCCTTTCTTCTGCAATGGGAGGCCATTAGGGTTTGTGGGGTTGGTCTTGCAAAGGTTCAACCAGTTTGAGCCCTAACTCTTTATACCCTGACCTCGTCGGGGACATGCAAAGAAAAACAGAGAAAGACTAGACCGCTCTGATACCACTAATCCAAAATTATGTAGGAATGCAACAAAATACAGATATAAACATAAGCATAGAGATGCAACAGAAATAAAATTCATTTCATTAATATCAAAGAACTTAAATATGCTTACATACAAAATGAAAATAAACTAGCTCAGGCGATGGCAACTTATCTCTGAAAATATATGTGTCGGCTACATGCCTCTAAATTATGTTACAATGAGGCTCAAAGACCTATTTATCATTTAGAAATAATGGAAAACCCTAAACATCCAAAAACCTAACCCTAGGAGATGAAACGCCAAAACTATGGGCCTCATTGGAGTAAATTGGTACATCAACTTCTCGGGGTCGTAGCTTTGGCATACGATCTTCGTTTGATGCGTACGATACCTCGTTATAAAGATCTATCCGAGGATTACAAATTTCAACTACAAATGTGAATAAATGCATCACATTTCTCCATTTTCTAAAAATAAAATGTCAGTTAAGGCCTCAAAATAGCTCCAAAAGTTCAGGAACCGAAAAAATGCCAAAAATAGTAAATTGTGCTACAATTAAGGAAACTGAAATTGTGCTATAATTAAGGAAATTGAAATAAAAAATGGTGGGGCTCCAAGTGGAATAGGCAAGTGGCCATCAATATCCACATGGGTCACTACTGGAGCATGAGGGGTTCTTAGGGACCCTGCTGAACAAACAAAGATTCAATATGCATGGGGCTTGGGGAAAGTGACCAATAATCAAGTTGAATCCTTGGCCTTGTGGAAAGGATTGGAATTGGTTTTTTTAACGAAAATACAACAACTAATATTTAATGAAGACTCCATGATTGTCATTCAACAAGTAGAAGAACTTCAAGGGAGAAGGATGAGTTCCCACACATCAATTCTTCATAAAATAAGACTATACTTGTCAAAAATTTAGAAGGTGGACTTGTTCCATGTCAACCACCATCTCAACTTTGATGCAGATTTAATAGAAAATAAGGGAGTTTCCCTTGAACAAGAAATTTTGGTCCTAGACAACACCAATGGAATTTTCAATCCTTTGCAATGAAAAACCATATTAATCATTTGGAGGAGAAATATTTTCTTTCATTAAACATATAAATATGGGTAGTTAAGTGGTAGTCAAAGAATTAGGCTTATTCTAGCCTCATTCTTCAATATTAATTCCCAAGTATTCTCTTCTAGATGGGATACAAAGAACAATGTCCATTTGGCTTGACCATACATGGGCATGTAGTGTATGGGATAGAGGGATCTTTCGCCAAGTCTCTAATAAATCTTAAAGGATGGGAAGGGTGATCAAATCTGATCTTGAGGTGATTTGAGCATATCTCAAGCATAATTTTGTTATGAAGATGGATGGTATGTGCAGAGAATTAAATATTTCCTATGGAAGAATGGTCTTGTGACTGAGAAATATAGTAAATGTCATTAAAATTGAAGAGTGCGTTATCGACATGGAGGTAGCAAGCTTCGGCTACAAAAATCATCCATATTGTGTTGTCTCACTCAGAGATGTTGTAGGATTTTATAGAAGGCATGTAGGCAGGAAATATTATGGGTTTAGTTTCAGCATTGCTCATGCATCTGACTCTGAAAAGGATGAATTTGCAATTCAACTAGACTATCTCACGAAGAGTTCAGAATATATATTAACTATGTTCAATAAGAAGGAAGCAATGTGATCAATTGGTATATGGGCTTAGTTAGTCCTTTGAATCAAAAAATTTGCCTTCAGAAAACCAAGCTTGAACAATTACTGCTGAACTTTGGCGGAGGAAGGTCCAAGCATTGTTACTCCTTGACTGGGGCAGATGGCAGAGAATAAAGAAGACTTTAGTCCCAATACTAGTGCTATTGGGTAGGCTAGTTAGTATTTTGTTATTTAAATAATGTATTGTGTGTATGTTGCTATATTAAGAGTTTTTGGTGTATATATAAACTTTGTGATATATCTCGTGTGTTAGGTAGTCAAACTAGAAGGGAAAAAACTTTATTTTGGTTGTTTTTTTAACATTGTTGATGAAGCATTTACTGAAGATGTAAAGGCTTTGACCTTGAAACTAAACAACTCTTAATATAAAATCATAATTGCTTCTTTTCATAATAATAATAATAAATTTTTGTGAGATATATCATGAAGTAAGTATTTTTATGTTTATTATGGATTAACGTCTATCAACATTTACCAACCAATTAATGTATACGGTTGTTCTAGTTATTATGTTTGTTTTTTTAATATTAGCAATGTGAGATGTATCATGAGGAAAATGTTTTGATGTCTGTCAACATTTACCATCCATTTAATTTATACCACTATGATAGTTATAAAAAAAATTAATATGTGAGTTAAACATCTATACATTAAAAACCACATATCACAAGATTCTTAACTATAGAGATTCACCCCTATTTTACCATAGAAAGTATTAACCTATAAATAGTGACAATATCATGGGTCAGTACCATGACTTATTAATACTAAATGTCCAAAAAACCATAACTTATGTTGATATGACAATTTTTTTCAATTAATCAATTTAATTAAAAAAATAAAAAAATATAACTACTTTAAGATAAATATCAAATTTTTATTTATAATAACTAACCTTAACCATATATATATTGCTATTTATAAGAAATATTGATAACCATATTCGTATTTGAAAAGATTTGGAAAAAATCATCATTCAAATCAAAACATGTAATATATAAAATAGTATAAATTTTTAAAATAATATTTGCAAATTACTTATACCATTATCACAAAACTAATGTCTAATATTATTTAATTTCTGATATATTATCAAAATTGAAATTTACAAACCTCGTAAAACCATTCTCTACATTAATAATACAATATTTCTTTCATTAAAAATGTTAAAACTTACAATTTAATTGTAAACCCTCATTGTTCAAAGAAAGGGATGGGTTCCTAGGAAGAAAACACGTACTCTATTCATAATAATGTATTTATTCCCTTAATTTGAGAATAGAGAAAACAATAAAGTCATTCCATTAGGAAATATTAAAAAAAATATACATTTATAATATTTTAAAGATGAAAAAAAAATAAAAATAAAAAATTATGATAATTAATAAATTAAAATATAATAATTTTATTTAAATGATAATAATGTTTTTATGTTGTTTATAATAGTTTTAAGAAAAAAAACATAAAATAGCCCCCAAAAAAAAACATCCTATTCAAATAACAATTTACAATATATTGTACAACCATGATAACTATTATAGAAGGATTATTACTACCTATTAAAAATATCATATCTTTGAAATATAGAAAAGTACATAATGCATAGGATACACGTTAAATTTTAAAATATACATAAGGTAGTTAAAGATGTAGGATTATGTAGAATAAAAGGATAATAAATATCCCCTCAATACAACTATATCATTCACTAATAAAGATTAGTGTATATTTGTAGTCTAAAACCTGCATTTAGATGGAGATTCTTATGAAAAAATATCAAAAGTGCATGGTGAAAACTATGTTTAGAAATATCATTATACACCATTGAGTAACATAACTTATAAATGTTCATTGATGTGAATCCCAAATTAACGAAAACAAATTCATTGAAAAGTGAATCTAACATATTTTAATTTCTAAAAATATTTACAATTTAATATGCCAAGTAAAATTTTACCCTAGGATGGGTGACTAAGTTGGCAAAATGGGGGAGTGCGTTACCACCGCCCCACTAACCCACAACCCAACAGAACCTGGCAACATGCCCCCTTAGTAGTTCATTTAAGTCATGCACGTTATGTAGATGGTCACCACAACTCTTCACTTGATGGGCCTACACTGCATTCATTGTTTAGCTTGTTTATCTGCACGAAGGGGAAGTTTAGGGGATTTGTAGTGGTTTCATATTATTGATAGTACAACTCTTATGGATTTCGATGGTAGGAAAAATCTTATCAACCATCCAACATTCATTGATTATCCATCAATGTCCACCCATTCGAGACTTTCCATGTCACACAAGGATGCTCTTAGAAAAGATTGGTATGGACTGAAACAACATTGGGTTTCCTCTACAATTGGACTCCAATCCTCATTTTTTAGGATTTCCATTATTATTTATTCTCTATAACTCATAAGAGGTGCCTTCTCTCCTTCCTTGTTCCATGGAATTTTATTTAGGAAATTTAGGCTATGAGCTCCACATTAGGAGGGAAAAGTTGACCTAGCCAAGTCATTTCCTCTTCACAGGTCATGGTCGACATTCTCCCTCTCAACACTCTCTTTGGGCATGAGTCGCTCCATACTTCTCACCAATGCAAGTTGAAAAAAGAGTAGCGTCCCCCCCCCAGAACTAGGAAGACCTTCCAAGCCTATGTATTTTGAGACTCTCTAATTATATATTTTTTTCCCTAATATTCAGTCTAGTCCACGTTATGTTATTCCCTTACAAATATCTCAAGCCTCAAGGTGCCTTCATCACTAGGAGGTCTTCATAAGGATAGGGCGTTATGTCTCGCCACCTCCACTCTTGCTGGACTAATCAATCCTACAAAAGGTGTAGAAATTTGGTGATATAATTACAATTGCTCAAGAAATTTTAATCTAAATCAAGAGACACAATTCTACTCTGTTGATCTATGGAATTCAATTCACAATCTAGAACAACAATCCTAGAAATGCAATAAGAAATAACTGTAGAAATTTTGAATAATTTAACACATATTCAATGGAGATTATCCTTATCATGTACTATTGCGGAATACATATACAATACATAAGCTCCTCTACGATGATCATCAATATAGCAGCATCAATAACAATAAAACATCAAGAGCATGCACACCTTAACACAGTATGTAACCCGAGGAAAGCTTACAGCTGAAAACCCCACACTATCTGTATATTAATGATTGAGAACATGTAACATTACAATAGTCAATACTTCTCACAAGTATCCAACACTATCTCCACCTGTTACACACAATACAGCTCAGATCTTATCTCCAAATCTATTCCACTACTTCCCTCCCTCCACTGCTCAATACCTACTCAAGAATGGATGAGAATGGTTGAACCAAACTCGTATTTACCTCAAAAGAATCACTCACACTGGGGATCACGTGAGAAGAGGCTATAATCACTTGGTATTGGCCAATTCTCATTGGCATAACTCAATCCCATTGATTGTGCAAATCCTCATGCACAACTATAGTCACAACTGATAGCAATCTGATCCTCTAACACCTGTCCCTACTGAACTGAACATGCACTGACATGCAACTGAGTTAACGGATGTATTCTTTAGTTGCATTATGAGTTAATAATTAGTTTAACAACTCATCATTAGTCTATTTGCAGTTAGACTAATTACAACTAGTTTAACCAAGTCAAACTGAACACAACTCCATCAACTCCACAATCAACTCCACCAAACTCAACTGATTGAGTTTTAACTGAAGTCATGCATGCAACAACTCATCTGACCCACAAAGAAAGTGTATTTCCTTC
>APFE030122562.1:34076-38887 GCA_000404065.3 Pinus taeda | reverse complement strand
TTTAACCAAGTCAAACTGAACACAACTCCATCAACTCCACAATCAACTCCACCAAACTCAACTGATTGAATTCTAACTAAAGTCATGCATGCAACAACTCAACTGACCCACAAAGAAAACGTATTTCATTCTGACAGCTGCATGTGCCATATCTGTAGCTCAAACTGAAGTGCTCCAAGAGAATAAGATAATGTTTATAGTCTAAATATTATTATAAGCTAATAATATTTGATTGCTCTATAATTAGACTTGACAGTGTCACCGTTGTTGTCTAAAAATAGAAGTCCATCTATTTTTTCCAACTTGTCCAATCATGCATAAACAGCATCCTGCAACTCATAGACATGCTCCATATGCCTAAAAATAGACATAGTCTAAAAATATACTTTGCGCCATAATTTTCCTGCGGGCCCACTTAGTGAAGGCGACTCTTTTCACTAAGCTCCATCATCTTGTTGAAATCTCAACAATAACACACATGCACAATACATTTTCTAGGGGAGCCCTACTGGGAAAAATCCCTCAAGCCTCTTTGCATTAATCAGGAGAATAGAGATGTATTAAAATTTCTTTCCCACACTGAGCACAACCTGCAAGTGAATAACCTATCTCTCTTCTCAATGAGAAGCATTGATCCATACTGCCTCCTGGTTGTCTGTTGATGTGGAAATTTGAATTTTCTCAATTTGACCAAGGCAAAGTCAAATTGAGACTTTCTTGTTGTACTTATCAACACTCCCTCTCAATAAGAAATGATTATCAACCACCCCTATCCTGCACCTATGGAAATCAAACTTCCCTCTTGACAAAGCCTTTGTCAAGATGTCATCATCTAGTTCCTCTGTCAAGATGTATTTTAGCAACATTATTTGCCTTTGCACATAGTCCCATAAATGATGATACCAAATATATATATATATCTATTATATATATATATTAATATATATATTATTATAATATATATATATATATATATATTATATTATATATATATATATATTATAATAAATTATATATATATATATATATTATTGGAACGATTGTGAAATACCGACTTCTCAGAGATCTTAATGCAACTTTGATTATCACAATAGATCACAATTATATCCATCATTTGACCAAACAATCCTACAAGTATCTTTCTCATCTAGATCGCCTCACATGTTGCTTGACTTGCAACCATGTATTATGGTTCTGTCGAGCTGAGCACTACAAATATTTACTTCCTACTGTACTAGTAAAATGTTGTGGATCCAACACTGAGAATTCCACCTAATGTACTCTTTCGGCCGGATGGAATCCCTACCCAATCTGCATCTGTAAAGCCACTCAACTTCACTCCCTCTATTCGTCAGTACCATAATCCATATTAGGTAGTGCCTTTGAGGTATTATAAAACATGCTTAGCTTCCTTCCAATATAATTTGGTTGGCTTAACCATAGCTTGGGTCATCTAGTTTATTGCATAGCACATTTTTGGTCATGTGTTCACAATATACATTAGTGAACCCACAAACTGCTAGTAAATGGTAGCATCCACCTCTTCACCTAAAGTGGAAGTCTCCTTCCTCCAATTGGTCGCTAGAGGTTTCTCCATGGGTTGACAACTCTCCATGCGGAAACTCTATAGTATCTCAATGGTATACTTGCCTTGATACACAAAAAAATCCCCATTGCCTTGCCATACTTCCAACCCGAGGAAGTAGTGCATGAGGCCCATATCCTTCATCTCAAATTCCCTTGCAAGGTCCTCCTTGTAAGAGTTGATCAACTTCTCATCTCATGTTAATATTAAATCATCAACATATAAAACCATGATAAGAAATTTACCTTCTACCAAAATATGATAGAGGCTCGCATCTGCTTCACTTTTGGTGAAGCCTAAACTAGTGAGATAATTGTTGATCCTAGTGTACCAAGCATGGGGTGCTTATTTGAAACCGTACAATGCTCACTTGAGTATGCACACATGAGACTCATGATAAAATGTCTCAAAACCTTCTTGTTGCTCGATGTACATCTCCTCCTCAATAACACCATTAAGATTTTTTTTTTACATCAATCTGGTGGATCTTCCACCTCATCTGCGCAGTCAATGAAATAATTGATCTAATGGATGAATACCTTGCTACGGGAGAAAATGCTTCCTCATAGTCAATTCCCTCGACTTGAGAGAATCCTTTGGCCACAAATATGGCCTTATACTTCTCTATGCTTCCATCTGCTGCATGCTTAACCTTGAAGATCCATCTCGAAACCATAACTAATTTATCTACTAGTCTTGGGACCACTTCCCAAACATTATTCTTCATGATGGATTCATATTATTCCACCATGACATCAACCTGAACTATTTTCTCAATTACTTCCTCAAAAGAGGATCGCTCAGTCTCCACAAGCTCATTCATTAAAGCCATGTAGGCAATGTACCTCTTAGGTGACCTCCTTTCCCTGTACAAATTTGAAGGAGCTCCCACATTCTCCCTCACATCTTGCACTAATCTATTAGCTTTCCTAGTTCGTTTTCTAAGGCAAGATAAGTACACATGGTAATTATGTGGAGTTTTGATGTATCCCACAAAAACTCCCAACTATGTTTTCATCTCAAGCTTCTTCCTCGAATCTTTGGAGACATGGCAGTAAATAGAGGATCCAAAAATCTTGAAGTGAGACACATCTAACTTTCTCCTTGAGGAATACTCCTCTGGTGTAATCATACCAAGAATCTATTAAGGACTCTAGTTATGGAAGTAGACTACAGTTGTGTTACATTCCTCTGCCCACAAATGTAGTGGTAGGCCTTGGTCATGTGGCATAACACTCGCAACTCCAACAATGCTCTAGTTATTTCTCTCAGCTACCCTATTTTGTTGTGGGTTGTGGGGAACTGTTAGCTCTCTTCGAATGCCTTCTTTCACACAGATTCCTTGAAGTCATTTGAAACATGCTCACCTCCATTGTCACTCCTAAGAACTTTCACATCCTTGAATTCTACAAAATTTGAGAATGTCTCATCCTTCTTCCACATGAAGAAGATCCAACACTTCCTTCAGAAATAATAAATAAAAATAACAAAAAATTGTTTTTGGTAGTGGAGGTTGTCGAGAAAGGTCCACAGACATAAGAGTGGACTCTTTACAAGACTGCATGTGCTTTTCCATCTCGTTCATGGAATGTGAATTTCAAATGCTTCCCCAAGGTACAACCTTTATAGACATCCTACTACTCGAGTGCTCCTTTCGAGAGGCCAATGGTTATTTGTTGGATAATTTTAAGGGTTCCATAATGCAATCAGCCCAATCTCCTGCTCCAAATTTCACCGACATCACAACTCTGCACTTTCTCTCCATTACTTCTTAATTCAGCACAATATTCCACATCCAACTTGTATAGGTTCTTCACCCGAACCCCGATATGCTTCACCCATCTAGTGGTTGTGTGTCTCAGGAACTATTTCCCATTGTTGAAGATCACATCATAACCACAGTCTTCCAAAACTGCCACGGAGATGAGATTCTTCTTTAGGCCTAGAATAAACATGACATTTTTTAGGCGAAGAGAAGATCTTGACTCCCTCTAAAAGGTTATTGTACCAATCCTGGTAGCACTATATCTTCCGTCATCCCTAAGATCAATATGCATCTGGAGATCCTTATCCTCTAGGTCACTGAAAAAATCTCTACACCTTGTAATGTGGAACGAGGCACATGAGTCCAATTACCACACACTCCCCATCATTGTGCTAGCCATGCATGTCGTAAGGGTGAATTATAGCTCAAACTATGAAGCCAATGCCTCACCTGCTACTCCTCATGAGTTTTTCTTGCCAAACGTTTTGTGTGGACACTTTGTAGCATAGTTCCTGAATTCATGACAATTGAAGCATTTTCTTTATAAGTCTTTCTTATTGCCCCCTTGGCTTCATTCTGTTTGGTTTGAGATTTCTTCCCTTTTCAATTCTTTCCCTTTCCAACCAATGCAAAATTTTCTTCATCCTCTCCCTTGGATGAAGTTCCATCTTTTGTATTTTTCTTGATCTCTTTTTGTACCAAATTGGACGACAAACGTTCCCAATTTGGTAATTTCTCCCTCCCATTCATTGAGTCCTTGTAGCTATGCCAACTTTTGGGAAGGCCTAGAAGAGCTAGGCTCACCATGTCATCTTCTGAAACATTCACACCAACCCCTCCAAGCTCGTCATGAACTTGGGTAAACGTGCTGAGATATTATGGAATAATATCATTATTTTCCATCTTGATGTTTCAAAGTTTTTCTTTGAGGTCCAATTTTCTATGAAAATACTCTCCCACATACAACCATATTTGAAGTAATAATAAGTATTTCTTACCATAACTTTGACATGTTAGGAAATTTTTTATCTAACCCTATAACATTAAAAATCCTCCAAGCATATGCCATTGATGATCCCTCACAATTAACACAAAGAGTGTCAAAAAATGGATGCAACTGTTTCAAACAAGCTTCAAAATAAAATGTTGTTTTGTTTTCTTCACTTTCACAATAAGGATGTTGTAAGTGTTGAAAAATATTTTCAAGCTAGCGCTTTGAATTTTGTTATCTACCATGAAAATCTTCTGAATAGTGGAAAGGGCTAAACATCCTTGTTGAGTTGAAAAATTCAAGATCAAGAATCTTTCTTTCAAACTCTCTACGATAGTTTGAACATAATCTTTTGCAAGTTGTATGCAACTCTCTATTGAAACTTCAATACAAGGTTTCCATGATTGTTTTTGTATATCAACACAGTCATTATATGCATGTGGAATTGCTACAAATATTAATTCATGCAT
>APFE030122562.1:11576-31576 GCA_000404065.3 Pinus taeda | reverse complement strand
TCAAAGGTCTTCTAGGTCCCTCTGAGTGGATTCAAATTAGAAATCGATGGTTTCTTGATGGAAATGGGATCAAGCACAATTCTCGTGATCCTTTCCAGGGCCATAAGATCCTCATCAACTGAAATTAGGGAGAAATTGAACTGAGATTCAATCAGATTGCGGATAGGAGATGATAATGTTATTCTTCTATATTTACTCCCCTCCAAATCAATATTTTTTCCCTCCCTCTTCAATGGGGTCCTTCATGGCCTATGTGGAGACTTAGCCCAACTATCTTTTGAATTTTTATTTATCCCATAATCTGATATTATATCCTTACCACTATCTATATAAGAGATTGTT
Organism: Pinus taeda; assembly: GCA_000404065.3. NCBI lineage: Eukaryota > Viridiplantae > Streptophyta > Pinopsida > Pinales > Pinaceae > Pinus > Pinus taeda. The sequence continues at coordinate 31,234 of APFE030122562.1, read as the reverse complement.
CCAAATGAATTTGGATCAAGGACCATACAGTCCATGTTCTGCTTCGATAAACTCTGTGGAGGCCCATCTTCATAAATAGTATCCCCTATCCATGTGTACTTCATGCTAATCGGGCCACTTGCCTCATCTAACCTTCCTCCTTTTTCCATGGGCTACTCCGAGAAGTTCTGAACAGACACATCCTCATAATTATGCTAGCAATCTTTGTGTAGTTCCTGCAATACAGGTCCCTAGCCACATTTATCCTTCCTTTGTATTTTTTCTTGTTAGGGTAGTTAAACATTAGCTAACCTGTATTATGGAATTCAAGACAATGAAACATAACACCCTAGTAGTCTACCTTTTGTCTAATAGAAAACCTGGCCCAGTATAGATCAATCTCAATAGGTAATCCACCATCCAGGTCCACTTCAATTAAAAACCAGTCCGTCTTTTTATCAAGCAATCCCATACACCCCTCATCTACATAATATAGATTCCCAATTCTACTTTCAATTTCTCGGATCACCTCTTTAGTCCATAGTTCTATGGGAAAGCCAAGCATTTTTTCCCAAATGATTTTCCTCTTAGGCGCTTCAAATACAGGGTCAAAGCCAACCTTCCAATGTTGCAGGACCAAGAACCTGCACTCTTTTACCCATGGTAATGTAATGATTTTTTTCACATCATCTTCCTCTCAGAAGTGGAAACCAAAACACCCATTAACCACCATGCTCACTTTGGGTCTATACCCCAACAACGCAGACCAACTTTTTTGTACCCAATCCTTGATTTGAGCACCATTCATCCTGGTAAACTCCCATCTTCCTACAAGCATCTATTTTCTCAATCTCACAACATTTTCCCATAATAGATAAACTCCCAAAATAATATTTTGGGCCTCCTCTTGCACTTTAATAGTTTTTTTTTTTTTTTTTTTTTTTTTTGTTTCCTTTGTTCACTCTCTGCTGAGAATCCATATTAATCGTAGAGGGAAATAGTCTAACCACCCCAAGCACAATAACATGTTCTACCGAACCTGAAGCATGTAAGTGACTCGCTTGATTGTTGTCCCCTATTTTATACTAAGCATTATTAGATCCACTACAAACCCCAAACTTCCTAGTTGGTTGCTTTTGTTTTCGCCCTCAAAATTCCTTCTCATTCTCTACAATGAATGTGATCTCAATGAGTTTAGTTATGTCAAATTCAAGATCCTCGATCGGGGACTGACCCTCCATGGTATTATGGTTTGTGTAGATCTGCATGTGTTGTTCTTTGATTTATTTTCCATAGGATGTTGAAATTTTAATAGCATCCATACATACCAGTATATGCAAACAGAAACAACAAGAAGGAAAAATCCATCTAGGCTAATTATACTCAGTCAAAAAACACTTGTGTAAGTGGAGGGGGCCCCCCAATGACACCTTAGTAAGTGGACCCTTCGAGCGACACCTTAGCAGCAGGTCATAATGCAATGACCAATCAGGATTCAAAAGGTTCATTGTGAAGGGGCATTATTGGTTAGTCCATTCACAATCGAGCAAGTGCATAAGAGGAGTAATGTTGCATATGATTGGTCCATCTGATTCCAGAGTGGGAACACAGGCTGTCGCTTAAAATCTCCCCAATATAAAGGTTATTAGGTGACTAAGAGAGGTAGGTCAGAATGAGGCTTGACAAATTACAAATAAAAGTCCCTCTGAAGCGTTTGAATAGGTCTTTGTCCGTCGCCCAAAATCCTCTCCAATATAAATGCTAACTCTAGGTGGCTGGTAAATGAAGTCCAGAATGGATGAAACGAATCCCAAGATGCCAGAGGAGAGTCCCTTGTATCTTTAGCTTTGAGGGTAGTTGCATAAGGGAATAATACAAAACGAATCTATTTCTGAAATCCCAAATTGAGCAAGGGGATTGGTTCTTAAATTCTACCCTCATCCATAACTACATTAGCCAATGTGATACACCAAAACAAAAACTAGCCAATTAATGCCCTCCTAGTGCTCATTGAAATAGAAAGGAAAGCTTGTTTGAATTTGTAAGAACATCTATGGTCCAGGGATCAAATCCATAGGATGTTAGTAGAGCCATTGTAATATTTTTGCTCTAACCTTAATATCCTTCCATAGGATTTTTTGCACACCACAAACAAATGACACCAATTTAGGTTAATCCATAGCCAACAATAATGGAAATTCCAGCCAATGCAGTCTTTTGTGATTTCTTCCAGATTGTTTGGTGGCTTCGCTCCCCAAGTGCAAAATTTAAAACCAACATTCACTTTTCATGTGATGAATATCTCATTTAGATTTCTTGCTTGCTTGCATCTTATGTGCTTTATATGTTCCTATGATTGTCATTGTTAGAATTAAAATTGCTACAATAATAATTCCAACAATCGATAGATAATCAATGATTTGGAGGTAGTCAAACTCCATGAGCATACCTTATAGATGTAGACAATCCAATATCCCCACTTTAAACAAGGATGTTATGAAGCAGAAGATGGTTATCAAGAGATTTACCATTCAAGTTCCATCGCCATCCTATAGGTTCTTCACTTGAACCCTGATATGCTTCTCCCATCTAGTGGCTATGTGTCTCAAGAACTCGTTCCCGTTGTTGAAGATCACATCATAACCACGGTCTTTCAAAACTTCCATGGAGATGAGATTCTTCTTTAGGAATAGAATAAAAAATTATATATTTGAGGCGAAGTGGAGATCTTGACTCCCTCTAAAAGGTCATTGTACCAATCTTGGTAGCAATGCATCTTCCATCATCCCCAAGCTCAATATGCATCTAGAGATCTTTCTCCTCTAGGTCACTGAAAACTCTCTACACCTTGTGATGTGGAACAAGGCACATGAGTCCAAGTACCACACACTCCCCATCATTGTGCTAGCCATGCATGCCGTAAGGGTGAATTATAGCTCAAACTATGAAGCCAATGCCTCACCTGCTACTCATGAGTTTTTCTTGCCAAACCTTTTGTGTGGACTCTTTGTAGCATAGTTCATGAATTCATGACAATTGAAGCATTTTTTTTTTTTATAAGTCTTTCTTATTGCCCCCTTGGCTGCATTCTATTTGGTTTGAGATTTCTTCCCTTTTCATTTCTTTCCCTTTCCAACCAATGTAAAATTTTCTTCATCCTCTCCCTCAGATGAGGTTCCATCTTTTGTATTTTTCTTGATCTCTTTTTGTACCAAATCGGACCATAAGCATTTCCAATTTGGTAATTTCTCCCTCCCATTCATTGAGTCCTTGTAGCTATGCCAACTTCTGGGAGGCCTAGAAGAGCTAGGCTCACCAAGTCGTCTTCTGAAACATTCACCCCAACCCCTCCAAGCTCATCATGAACTTGGGTAAATGTGCTGAGATATTATAGAATAATATCATTATTTTTTATCTTGATGTTTCAAAGTTTTTCTTTGAGGTCCAATTTTCTATGATCACTACTATTCTCGAAAATCTCTATCATTTCCTTCCATATTGCGAAACGAGTTTCTTTCTCATGGAGATTTGAAACAATGTGGTCTTTTACTCCCTCTAATATTCTTCTCCTCACCTTGGCTACATATTTCTTCCATTGGGATAGGTTTTGGGCATCAACTGATCTTGGTTTTGCAATGTTTGTATTGACATATTCCAACAATATTTTTTCATCAAGCACCGCCTCCATGTGGTCCTTCCATGCAATGAAATTTGAGTTGCCTTTCAAGGCATACTCTAATCTCAGCTTGTTGAAGGTCATTTTCCCATATCTAAAGAGATCCTGCTACATTGAAGCTGCAATTTCGAACCTATTGAGAAACAACTTTAAAATTCATGCTCTAATATGAATCCCACTCTTATACCATGTAGAAATTTAGTGATGTAATTGCAATTTCTCAAGAAATTTTAATCTAAATCAAGACACAATTCTAATCTACTTACCTATGGAATTCAATTCAAAATTTATAACAACAATCTCATACATGCAATAAGAAATAACGCACATGCACAACCTTTTTTCCAAGGGAACCCACTAGGAAAACCCCCTCAATCCTCTTTGCATTAATCAGATGAATATTTATGTATTACAATTTCTTGTCCGAACTGAGCACAACTTGCAAGTGAATAACCTATCTCTTTTCTTAATGAGAAGCTCTAACCCAGGCTTGGTAAATGTTTTCCTCTGCTTGAGCCCCTATTTCCTTGCGCAAATGTTAGATAATTAGCCCCTATTTTTTAGGAATTTTCCTCCAATTGATTGCGCAATTCCCAAGTTTTGATCATCTAATAGCATGAAACACATGTACACTCAAACTAGTTTTAAACTGCTTGTTACACTTCCCTAGAATCTCCACCATAGATGGGAACTTGAATTCTCTGCATGCACTAGTTATTTTAGGTTGATTGATCAATTAACTAGATGATCACTAAGTTAGACTGTTGTCTCACTGCATAACTGACCTTCCACTAATTCCTCCAACTATTAGAACTAGTTTAACTGAACTCAACTATATATAATTGAATTGGATTACTAAAATTTAGCAATCACATACTTCACTGAGCTCCAAGCCATCTAAATTGAATTTACTGAGCTAATTGAGTGACAAGAGCCATGCCACAAAAGTTAATTGCCTTCAAGTTGTCTATTGATGTGGAAATTCTAATTTTCTCAATTTGACCAAGGCAAAGTCAGTTTGAGACTTTCTTGCTGCACTTGTCAACTGAAAAGGCCTCTTATCTTTTTGATTGGTTGCTATGCCTTGAAAAATACCCAGATTTAGTAGGGGAACGCACTACTACTAAAAGAGTGGCCACTCTAGAGCTCAAACTGGAGATGAGATATCAACCACTACCTATTGGGATTTGACCCATGAACCAAATAAAGAAGAGATTACTTAGGTGGAAATGGAACTCTTCAACGAGCGACGCAATATTATAGACATTGAGGTGTTTCCTAAGGTGGCAGATTGGGTTACTTGTGCTGGTCATACAAGGGGCACACATAATTAATACATGCACATAGTTGACATCGACTATCACCTCAAATTTCTCTCGGGGAGAGTGTTGGTAGATTAAAAAGAGATCAAAGAAGACACCATCTTGTCTCTAAATAAAATTCAACAACTTTTCATGGCTATGGACTACAAGCTTGCAAAAATTGACCAACAAATTGGACCTCCTCTTGGTATAGGTTTCTCTACTAGTAGCAACAAGGAGCCCAACCCCGTCAAAGCTAATGATTTAGAAAAATAGGCATGCATGCTTATATGCCTCTAATTTTAATTTTTTATTATTATTTCTTGACTTACATCCCTTAAGAAGAAGGGTCTTTGTGGCCAAATAAATAAATCTCATGTCTAAAAACTTCATATTTTCTTTTGTCATTTTGAAATAATTGAAGTTTTGTGTTTGGTATGGTTCCCCAATAACAAGCCAACAAAGAACTATTACATTACGAATGTAAATTTCTAAAACCATATATTACAAAATTTTGCAAAAAACAAAGTAAAAATACAAATAAATAACTATCCTCTATTGGGTCCAAGGATTAAATTTGATGGACCCCCTACCCATTAGGGAATTTTTTATGATGGTTTTATTTTTAAATTTCCCTTTACATGAATTTTAATATTTACTTTTACCATGTGTAATATTTTTCATATAAAAACATAATCAATAAAAATTCATCATTTTTTAGTCTAGAAATGCATTCATAAGGAATTGCCTAATTATTATACTTTTTGGCTTTTCTGGGCATTTTATTACTAGAATTTAGTGAGTAAAAATTGTGAAGATATAAATTTTATGTTATTTGAAAATGCATTTTCAATACATAAATGGATTCGGCATCATTAAGAACCCCCAAGGCACCCATGTTTTAAAAATTTGTTAGCTCAACATTGGGGTTTCAAGCATTTTGGCCGTATTTTAATTAGACTTGATAGGAAAACAACATTGGAAAATAGGTTTAAAAGTCTAATATTTAACCTATTTCCATTCATAATAATAAAAAAATGTTAGTTCAGGAATTTCATCTAACTTCTACAAATTATATTCATAATTGCTCTCACATGAAAATAGTGAATGTAGATATTGTTGCAACTAAATTAGACAATAAAATTTAATTTAACAAAAATTGAAATACACATACCATGTTTTCCATTTAATTAACTTCAATTCCAATCCCAATAAAAGAACAATATTTGTGAAATAATAATGTGCATGAACTATGTAAATGTTCAAGAAGTACATTCAATATCATCATGTAAATGAACTCAATTTTGGATAGTTTTACCAGAGAGGTAATTGTCAAAACACAACAACATTACAAACATAAACATAAAAGAAAAACTTTAAATATTTAAGATTCTTCTTTCTTTAACATCTTTCCAAATGTCATATACCCTATCCCATTCCACCATCAATGAACCAAGCCTAGTTAGGGACACTCACATCAAGGCACCCAATGCATCAAATAATAGTTGTGTTCTTCAGACATCCTTTATTATGGATTTTCTTGAAAATACTCTCCCACATACGACCATACTTGAAGGACATGTTTGGAAATTTTTTATCTAACCCTATAACATTAAAAATCCTCCAAGCATCTGTCATTGATGATCCCTCACAATTAACACAAAGAGTGTCAACAAATGGATGCAACTCTTTCAAACAAGCTTCAAAATAAAATGTTGTTTTGTTTTCTTCACTTTCACAATAAGGATGTTGTAAGTGTTGAAAAATATTTCCAAGCTAGCACTTTGAATTTTGTTATCTACCATGAAAATCTTCTGAATAGTGGAAAGGGCTAAACATAATTGTTGAGTTGAAAAATGCAAGATCAAGAATCTTTCTTTCAAACTCTCTACAGTAGTTTGAACATAATCTTTTTCAAGTTGTATGCAACTCTCTATTGAAACTTCAATACAAGGTTTTCATGATTGTTTTTGTATATCAACACAGTCACTATGTGCATGTGGAATTGCTACAAATATTAATTCATGCATGTGAAAAAGCCCCTCCTTATCACAAATTTCTAGAAATCCAAATTTAGAGGCATCTAAAAATTTAGATAAATAACATGTGCCATATGCAAATGTGTCACTTCTTAAAAAACACCTTTTTAAAGTGTTTACAATGACATCGATGGCTACCCCTAAAGAGGTGACATCAACGTACTTTTCTTGTAATTTCTTGTTCAACTTGTTTAATTCACACATTATATCTACAAGCATATGTAAACAAAATTATACTAAAAATATCCTTACATTATCATACAATGAGCCTTTTCTTTCATTTTTCCACAATGTTAATATGGGAGGCATAAGTACAAAACGCCTTTCAATGACTTGTCGCCTTGAAATCTATCTAACTCCATGGATTGGAATAGTTTGAAGAGTTTCAAGTTGCATAAGTTCCGGTAGAATAGAAGGTTGACTATTTCTTTTCGTAGGAATTTTGCACCCAAGAATATACCTTATTTGCTAATTTCTTAACAAAAAATAATTCAGGTATTATTTTTGAAGCATATGATGTGACAAAAGCTTCGTGATGAGAAATTCAATGAACACCTCCACGATTATGTACATTTTTCTTCAAGAAAGTAATAAAACCATATTCATTACCAGCCATTGAAGAAGCAACATATGTCGAAACTCCTATCAATCTTTCTTTTGAAATGCCCCTTGATTCCATTAAACTTTTGATTGCATCATAAGTTGTTTTTCCTCTTTCATTACAAACATTTATGAGCTTTAAAAACTGTGAAATTGGAGGCACCAATCCTTTTGAGTTTAAAAACGTGGCACAAACCACAAGATATTTCTCTAAGATATGATCTATACTTTCATCTAGCATAAATGACAAGAAAGGGCTATCTATAATTTTTCAAATTTGTAGCTCTTCAAGATATTGGGATATAGAAAAAAAGAAATCTTTTGCAACTATCGTAACATGCATTTTTGTTACCTATAGTACTCATTTTTCATTCAAGAATCACTTGAAAATACTTCAAAAAATAGATAAAAGCAAGAGGAAGAAGTGATAATGGTATATCAGAAATTGCTAAAGGATCAAGTAAGAATAAAAGAATCTGCCCTGGTATAGCCAAGGATTAAACCAAATCATAATATAAATGGTTATATGTAGCCATAACCAATATATATATGTGTGTGTGTGTTAAGCGATGCAGTTAGTCACAATCACAAAATGCAGTGGGAAGTTATGTTATTACCACGGGAATCACCAATTGTCGATTGCGATCAGTAGTTAATAAAGTGATGAACAGGCAGACCCGAAACATATATATATTACGTTGTAAAGTTCCGGCGAGTCCGTTGTATAGTAAGGTCTCTCATAAACATGTATATGGGTTCCGCCGATCACGATTTGCGATGACGGACCCGAAAATATATATATTGCATTTATAATGCCGGCGGGTCCAAAATAACACAGAGGTTCTATTATATATGTATGTGATCCCGCCCATTGCGATCCGCGATAAGGGTCGGACCCGAATATATATATATAGAGAGAGAGAGAGAGAGATAATGTGTTTAATAGCTTTGGCGGTTCCACAAAGCCTTTTATGCATATATGTTGGTTCCTTTGTTGATTGCGATGAGCGATGGAGATTCCAGACCAACAGTTTATATATTATGTTTAATACTCTGACGCGTCTGTCATATCGCAAGTTGTAAAGGATTGGGTTAATACACCACTAAAAAGGGCCGATTTCGATTTGCGAAGGGAAGTTAATGTAACGCTGAATGGGTGGATTCGAGGGAGTTATTAAACTGGGTTAATTCTTTTTCAGTTCTGCTTTTGCATGCTTTGCGTTAATTTTTTCGTGTAAAGGAAAAAATCAGTGTTAAATCCAAATTTGAAGAAAAGGCAGTCAGTCCAGTTTCTTGGTGTTTTGGCTAATTGAAATGTGCTCGATACATGCGTAAGCCCAGGTTTACACAAGTCAAACACAGTTCGTTACAGCAAAAGCAGATTAAGTATTATTAAAACATCCATAGAAGAACTCAAGAGCTGATTAACAGAGCCAAAAAGCCCACAGTCATTGTCATCTTCTAAGTTCAGTTATTTCCTGTTATTTCATGTTCTATGGGTTGTCTTTTACCCTCTATAAGATTCTGTAATAATTTTTACTTTAGATAGTTAGAGAAGCAGTTAAATAATTTGATAGTTTCAGAAATCAACAATTGTTCCACAATGTATGAAAAGATGAAAATTTACAAAGAAGGGGTTGGAATTTTGGAGAACCTGAAGGCAAGGCCATTGTATTCAAGATATAATTGTTGATTAATGAAGAATCAGAAGTTTCCATGCATTTGTTGGGTATGATTTTGTGACTTCTCTGTTATGTGCCATCTTATGTTTTCTTCCTTCAAGTATGGTAATGAAGTTGCAGGTCTTTATTTGCTTAAGTAGATAAAGTTAAAATTCCTTAAAAGATCGCTCCTATACTTGAAATTTCACCTTTCTTTCTAAGTTACACATAATAGTTTCTATGCAAGGTAGCATATTATCTTTAACTTCTCCAAGAGTCATTGATAGTAGGTTTTGTGTTAAACAACATATTGTTCATGATTTAGTTCTCACCTTCATAACTCTTCTAAGTTACAGATAGTAGTTTCTGCGTAAGGTAGCATACTATTTTTAACTTCTTCAAGATTTCTTCATTTATCATTCATATTCAACTATCAAATGGCATTCTGATATTTACTTTTCATCTAAGTATTGAGAGTAAAAAAACCAAGTCTCCGGATCCTTCATTTGAGAACAGAACATATATCTAAGTGACAAATAAGTGACAGTAAATAATATTTATTAATGTCTTAAGCACAATTTCTCTATAGCCAGGAAATTGGTTTCTTAAGGTACAACATTAATTGGTGCCATTGCCGAGGAGAGAAGATAAGAACACTATTCCCTGGGTTTTGAATATTTTCCTCTGGTTGTTTAGTGAGGAGGAAATATTTGGCTGTTTTGAATCAAAGCAATAACTCTGGCTTCAAGAAGACCCCATACAAGATTAGACACTTCACAACAGAAGGTCCAAGCTCTTTCAGATCCTGAAAGGCTAGTTTCTAAGAGGGTTGGAAGGTCTAATATTCCAATTACACCAATTCCTACATTGTCTGCATCAGGCAGAAATTCACCTGAACATTCATTTGATAAGAGTCATCTTTTTCATCATCACCATTTCAGGAACCTAACTATCAAGAGCAATATTTAGAATCTATTACTTTTCATTTATCTGCTATATGCATTCAACCTCAACCAATAGCCACATTACCACCTCTACACATTCCATTTACCTCTCAGTCAGGTTCCACATCTATTGGTAATCAAATTTCAATAAACATGGCAGCACCTGCATTCTTAGTGAATAGGTATGCACCTCTTCAAGTACCACAACCATTCAATCAAATGCCACATGATTACCTCAAAACTCTTCCTCATTTTTCAAGGGAAGATGAACAGACAACAGAGAATCACGTAGTAGTATTTTGTAATTTTGCAGAAAGCCTAAATGTTGAACATTTAGATGTTGTTCTAAGACTTTTTGTTCAGTCCTTGGATGGAGAAGCAAGGAAATGGTTCAAAGCACTTCCTAATAATACTATTCCTTCTTGGGAAGAGATGGAACTTTATTTATTTAGAGATGGGAGAAAAAAGAGACCATGGGTATTCATTAACAGAGTTTAATGCCATAAAGAAAAAGTCTGATGAAACTGCGGTTGAATTTTTCAGAAGGTTTAACAAATTTTACAGTAATATTCCAGTGGAGATTAAGCCTCCTCCTGCTGGTGCAAAAATAACTTTTGCAGGGGATTTTGAATCAAATTTTAGATTCACATTAAGGGAGAGAAGAGCTCAACCCTTGATCAAATCCAAATAGATGCATTAGAGATGGAAGCAAATCTGGTGGCTGCAGGAAAAGCGCCAGAGACACAGCCTATCTGAGATAGGGGGAATGCAAAGATGGAATCCTCTCAAAGTCAAGCATTGGAGGATATGTGCAATGTAATTAAAACTTTGTCAGATAAGTTAAATAAATTAGAGTTAGAAAATAAGAATTTTAGAGACAAAAATGGTATAATAAGAACTTTAATCCCCAATACGGAAGACAACCTTTACAAATCTTGCAAAAGGAAAGAAAAGATCAAAATCAGATTCAAGCACCATTATATATAGAAGTAGATCCTGGTGAAGAACAACTTGAAGATCAAATTTCTACATTATATGAAACAAATGAAGATAAACTTGATATCAAAGGAGAAGAGTATGCATATGATGAAACAGATGTCATTCATGATGAAAATGAAATTGATGAATATTGGAAACAATTCTCTGATTTTATGTAGGCTGAACTACATAAGAAATATGACTTGAGATCGAGGAAAAGATCAAGAAATCAAGAAAATGAAAGTGAGCAGCAAGTTTCAACTTCCTCACCAAAGGCGACTCCAGAAGAATATTAGACTGCTCAACAAGTAAATAAAGGAAAGCAGCAACAAAATGCAAATGGAAAGACACAGATACTTCAAGGTGAGCCTTCTCAAGATCAAACTGAAAAAACTCCTTTGGAGAAACTTGTTTTAATTCCCCAAGTAATTCCAGTCATGAAGAAAGGTGAATATGAGAATGAAAGGACTGCTAAACAGGGTCACTTGTTCAGTCTTACTAAGGTGTTGGAAAAGGTAAGAAGAAATATTTTTATAGCTCTGGTCCTTTACAAGTTAATTCATGAATTAATCACTCCCAACCTAGTTGAGTTTAAGTGGAACAGGGTATGCTTTTTCATTTCTTTGGTCTGATTTCCAAAATGCTTTCGGCATTTCTTCTCAAACTGAAGAAATCCATAGTATTTTACAAACCGTGCTCTAACATTCAGTTTAGAATAGGAGAATGGCAGTGCATTGTTGAGATTTACTGCTACTGCTTAGTTTGCCAAGAATCCTCTTCCAGTTAGATGTTCTTTATCTCATTCTCTGAAAGACCTAAAGCACCTTTGAACCAGTGCTAATGATGGCTTCCTCCATTGGATGCCCAGATTGCGAGATCAGAAAAGTTTTTTCCAGGACCGGAAATCTCGAAATCTAACTCCAGAATGGAAATTCAAATATCTTTGAGATCTGGATTATGTCCTTTATATGACATGTACTATACATAAGTTTACAGTCAGTCTAGGAACATCACTCTTTAGTCAAATTGTCGGTGCACTATCGTCACCCCTAGTTATGGTCCTTGGCTAAAAGTTGGTTTATAAATCCACGCCCGCCTTGATTTTTGGAGCCATCCTTCAAGAGTCTTCTTAGCGCTGGTCCCAAAGTCTGATCTGATCCATCCTCACTTAATTCCCCTCAATTGGAATTTATCTCATCTAGGTGTTATGTTCAGAAATGGATCAGAGGATGATTAATTTCTTGTACAATCCTGACCTGGAACCTAATTAGGACACCGGGGGTTATTCTACCAAGGAGTGGGTTTTCTGGATTCGAATGGATGGTGGGTCAGATGCATCGGCCATGGAGGCCATGTTCCGAGCCACTATTCTGGCTGAAAAGGCACGAGAAGATGCCACGTTGTCTACCGGGTGGAAAACCACCCTGGACGACATGATTGTCAAACCTTCGTGGCATGATGTTGATTGGGAGAGGGATGGGATCCACTCAATACATCCATCTTAGAAAGCATATAGCAAAGAGGAGTCCCACCTGAAGGATAAGTTGCTACGTGATCATGCGAACCATTACAATAAAGCAAGGAACCCTGTCAAAACCACCCCCCCGCCTTCTGCTATCAATCTAGACAGTTCTCATCTTTCTGATAGAATTGAAAGCCTTCATGATCTTGCCTTGGTGGGCAGATCGCATTTTCCAGAAATGGATGATGCCGCGATGAGAAAATGGCTTGAGGACCGGTGGAAACCTCTGATTGGTTATACCCCCATCATCTCTATCCTCATGAAAGAGTGGTATTGTTTTCATTTCCTGAAGGCCTGTGACTTAGAAACTGTCTTGAAGGGTCCTTGGGTTTTTAGAAGAAGTTTTTTAGCTCTCTACAGGTGGTATATTGGATTCGACCCGTTAAAAAATACTCCTCAATTAATTTGATTTGGGTAAAGCTCCCAAATCTCCCTCTGGAGATGTGGTCCATGGAATCTCTCGTTGTAATAGGCAACTCCATTGGTAGAATTGTTTACGTTGACCCATGGTGTCTTTGAGAAAAAGAGAAAAGGATAGCGTGGATTCTCATTGAGAAGGCATATAGGGGAGGTTTTCCAGATCATATCGAGATCACTTGGAGGCACCTGAAAATTAAACAAAGGCTGGATTTTTGGGGCATCCCCTTCAGATGCTCTGCATGCCACAAAACTGGTCATTCAATTAAATATTGCAAGGGGCATGTGGCCCCAAAATCCAGGTTGTTTCATCGCAAGTCCCGAATAGTTTCTCCCAATCCCTCTGAAAAGAATATCTCTTCTTCTACAGCCAGCTTATTGACGACCAAACTTGTGGATGAATATGCCCTTAAAAATCTGGAACCCACACTGTCCCCGCATTTGTTGTCTCAGGATTCTTCTATCGGGCCTGAATCCAGACCAGTTTCCTCTGCAAAGGTAGGTTGTTCCACTATTAACAAGGCTACGTATATCTTCTATTTGCCCATTCCAGAACCAAGGGATGACAAAGTTGTTCCTTCTCATGCGCCCATTCAGTTTAAGGACTTCATTGTCGGCTCCCACCCCATAGTGATATCATCTTCATCCCCGACGCCGGACAAGAGTCATCTTCTTTCCTCAAAAGGAAAAGAGCCTTTGGTGGCGGCCACCCCGTTCAATTCCCCTGTATCATCTCCAGTTAATATGTGTGACAGTTATTTAGATTTTTTACTTAGTAGAAAATCTCTCGAGCTGGAGCCTTTGACCATTCATAAACCAAATAACCCTGCTTCTCCGTTCATAAGTCCAAATTCTGCAAGGAATATTACTATAAGAAAGAAACACAATGGAGGGAGCAAACATTTTAGGGGGAGCACAATTGTTTCAGAAAGCAGAGTAAGGAATTTATCCATGGTCGATGTTCCCATATATGATATGACTGAATCACAGCCTCTTAGAGCAAGCATGGCTAGTGACTCATCCAAATGACCTTTATTATATCTATGAATATTAGAGGTCTAGGCGCAGACCCAAAATTCTTGGCGCTAAAGGACATTTTTCACTCAGCTCGGCCAAAAATTATTTTAATCCAAGAAACCATGCACAGCAGTCAGGTGTCCATATCTTACTTTAGGAAAAATCTTCCTTCATGGTATATGCTGCCTCAGAGGCAAGAGGCATGTCAGGGGGATTGGCAGTTTTATGGGATCCTGTATGGATCAAAGCCAAAGCCTACAAGTGTTTTGTTGGTATTCTTATCTCGACATTTATCAAAGGTCAAAGATTCCAAATTAATATTTTGAACACCTATGCGCCTTACAAGAACAGAATCCCTTTTTGGGAAAAATTGTTTTCCTCAGAAATTTTTGATATTGAATCTCTGATGATTGCAGGTGATCTAAATGTAACTTTAAGCACTGACCTGCTGGGGTAACTGCAGAAAAAGAGACTCGCTTGCTGACCATAATAAGTTTGAACTTCTGAATAGAAATCTTGTGGATCTTGTTCCTTCGAAAATGATGCCTACTTGGGATAATGGAAGGTTAGGAGAGGCGTATATTGCTAAAAGGATTGATCGGTTCATAATGCATGTTAGCATCATAGTCAAAATGGGCATGCCTATCTCGTCCATTGGGAGCGCTTTTACATCAGATCATAGGCCAATTTTCCTCAGCTGGCGGGAGAAGGGTTTTAGAAATGGTTACCCCTTTAAATTCAATAGAACATAGTTAGAGGATCTAGATTTCAATAAAATCATTTCAAATTCATGGAAGGATCTATCCGCAAGAGATTTGTCCCCCCCATTTATGACGTTTAGAGACAAGATGTCTATTTTGAGAAAGGTGGCAAAAGAGTGGAAATATGATAAAAGAAAAAGGGACAGACAAGCGCTTCAAGAAATATAGAGGGTGTTGGACAGGATATTAATGTTTATGGATGTAAATTTTTTTCCTCTTAGCATGAAATGCCGTATAAAAGATCTTGAAACGAAAAAACAAAATCTTTTGAAACAGGAGGAGGCCTCATGGAGGCTCAAAAGCAAGGCAATATGGTTGAAGGAAGGTGACAGAAACACTAAGTTCTTTCATAAATTTGCAAACTCCAAGCGCGAAAAAAACACCATATGGAGAATAAGTGATGGAAAGGGTGGTTTTTTTGTCTCTCAACATGATATATCGAAGGAAGTTGTAAGGCATTTCAAAATCCAGTACAAAAGAAGGGAAGTTTGTGATTTTCAAGACATTCTCTGGGGTATTGATCTGGCTCCACAAATGTTTGATGATGAGAAAAATGAGAGCCTATTTCGGCCAATCACAGAGGAGGAGCTCCTTGGAGTTTTGAAGGCTTTCAAAAAGGATAAATGCCCAGGCCCGGACAACTGGACCGTAGAATTTGTTACTCATTTTTTTGATATCATCAAGAAAGACTTACTGAGGATGGTTGAAGCATCTAGAATCTCTGGAAATATTCATCAGATCACAACATCTACACAGATTGCTCTAATCCCTAAAAAGGCAGAAGCGGAATCCTTCCAAGATTTCAGGCCGATCTCATTATGCAATATATCCTTCAAAATTATCACTAAAATTATTGTTGAAAGAATGAAAGCGACTTTGGCCACCTTTCTTTCCAAACACCAACATGCTTTTTTAAAGGGGTGTAATATTTTGGATGCAATCGGAAATACTCAGGAAAGTCTTTTTTCAATGATATCAAGAAAATCAGATGCGGAAATTCTGAAAATTGACTTACAAAGAGCCTATGAATGTTTAGATTGGGGGTTCATTAGATGTTTACTGGCAAAGATCGGCCTAAAATCAAACTCCATCAGCTAGATTATGTTATGTGTCGAAAATGTACACTACGTGGTCATCATAAATGGAATGCCTTCTCCTTTCTTTCCAGTGGAAAGGGGTCTTTGTCAGGGATGCCCCCTTTCTCCTCTTCTATTTATATTGGCAATGAACTCTCTAAGCCTGCAGATAAACAAGGCAGTGTCCGAACATAGCTGCAGGCCTGTCAAGATTTGCAGGGACAATTATATCTCTCACAACTTCTTTGTTGATGACGTGCTCATTTTTGCTATGCTTTGTAGGGTTTCCTGGATATGTCTCAACGATATTCTTAATAGATTCCAAAGAGCTACTGGGTTAAAAATTAATAGAGAAAAATCTACCCTTTTCCACAATGATACCAAGATGGAAATGGTGAATTGGATCTCTGAGCTGTTTGGAATAGAGTCGAGATCGCTCAAGGAGGGTTTGAAATATCTGGGAATTCAGTTGAAGGCCAAGGGCTATTCCAAAGCGGATTGGCAATGGGTGATAGAAAGATATTACAAAAATATTTCAGCGTGGGAATACAAGACTCTTTCCTTGGCAGGCATAATTATTTTAACTCAGGCGGTCTTAGTGCAATTAGTTGTTTACTGGGCTCATATTTTCTTCCTTCCAGCAAGTGTCATACACAAAATGAACAGAGTATCTGCAAATTTTATTTGGGGCAGTAAATCTAAACAGAGGAAATTCCATCTTTCCAAAATGGAAAAGATCTCTCTACCAAAGAATCTTGGCGGTTGGGGCCTGTTAGACTTTCGGAATTTTGGTAAAGCGCTCCTATGCAAAACGTTGTGGCGGGGTATTTATAGTGAAGGGTCGTGGAGTATCACTAGTAAACAGAAATACATGAAAGGTAAAGATTTGGAATTCTGGTACAGGAAGGGATCAATTGGAGCCAAACAAGGATCTTCTATTTGGCTCAATCTCCGCAAAGTTGAGCAATACTTCTTTAAGTATCTGAGATGGAGTCTTTATTCTGGCAGCAGAATTTTAATTGGAATTGACCCCATTATGGGTGGGCGGGAATGCTTATCCATCCCTGAATGCCTCTTGTTCTTCTTTTACAGAAATGGCATTTTTACGTGGGACAAATTAATATTAGTTTGGCATGGCCCATTTCCCTTATGGAAAGAAGCCCGTGATCTTCATTTTCCAGAACCTCTGGTTTCCATATGGAATTCTATGAAGGATGCTCTTCGTAGCTACTGTTTCCATCGCTCAGGAACAATAGATCATCTTATTTGGATTGTGCCAAATGCAAAGCAGTCGGCTCGTGTTAAAGACATTTACTCTGACATGATTAAATCAAAGGCATCTAGTTCCTGTTCTATATATCCTCTGATCCTCTGGAAGTCGGGATGCCCTCTTAAAATGATTCTCTTCTCGTGGCTGGTCTTCCACAATAGAAACTTGACTTGGGAAAATTTGAGGAAAAGGAACTGGCACGGACCGAGTAGATGTTCTATGTGCGAATCAGCGGAGGAATCCAATTATCACATGTTCTTCCAATGCAAATCTTCTCTGCAAATTTGGTATGAATTGTCTCTGCTTTATGGTTTCCCTCATGTTGTTTTTGTTTCAATCCAGGCAGCTTTTGAATGGTGGTGTGCTCAAAGAGAATCATGGATATCTCTTATTATCATTGTCCTATGTTGTGCATGGAAATGGAGGAACGACAAAACCTTCAAAGACTCAAAGGACTCCCTAATGTCTATCTTGCATCATATCATCTCCATCTATGATTCAGTGTCATTAAAATAGCCCAAAATGAAAAAAGGTCGCATGAAAGAGAAAGAATGTCCTCTCAACAGAGTTCCTTGTGCTTTTTTTGATGGGGCCGAGCAACATAACATTTGTGGCTGCAGAGTCCATATTATTATGGACGAGAAGCTACAATACTTTATTTCATGGAACGGTGGGAAAGGCACTAATAGTTTGGCTGCGGCGAGGGCTCTAGCAGGCCTGCTTGCTTTCTGTGTGTCTTTTGATATTCAAGAAATTTCAATTTATGGCGACTCAAAAACAATGATTGATCATGTTAAGGGTGCCTACCACATTAGTAGTCCTCATTTGACTGGGTGGATGGACAGGATTATGTTTTTCTGGGGGCGCATGAGAGATTGCTCCATTCACCAAATCTTTCGTTCCCAAAACTTCCAAGCTGACTGTCTGTCAAAGAAGGGGCTGATTTTAGATTCTGGCTCATGGTCCATGATGGTTATAGATGGAGAGTTCTCCTGCTTCATCCAAGACTTCTCTATTCTTGGGTTTTGAGTCTCTTTGGTTTTTATTACAACATCATTCTCTTCATCTTTTCTACTTCTTTTAGTATATATCATGTCTTCTGGCTGTCCTTATACGCAATCTCTTTTTTTAATATGTGTCTAGTCATTTGGTGCTCTTTTATCTGAAGATTATTTTTTATTATGGACTGATGATTTTGGCTTCCGCGACCTTGGGAATTCCTATTCCTACAGGTTTTTTGTCTCATATATTTCGGTCTGCTGGCTATTTTTGAGCCTTTTTTGTACCATTTGGATCTTTTATATTGACTCAATATAATACTATGCTGCTTTTTTCTCTCTGACAAAATAAAATAAAATAAAAAATATGCATAAATCTTACAAATTCACAATAAATAAATAATGATAATTTATGCCTTTCTTAATGATTTTAAAAGTTACATGTCAATCACGATGACACCAAATACATCCACAATTATAATTGTTGAACAACATTACAGTATCCTTTAATAAGTTGAGAATCACTCAAATATGGATCTCACACCATTGGTGAGATCATTTGAGAAAATAATTTCAGGTTGGATTGACTATGTATTTATTTAGCTAATTATTTTTAGTGAGATTTTTGGAAGTTTTTTTAGTGATTTTTTTTTGTTTAATTTCTCTAAAATTTACAAGAATTTAGGTAACTCCTGAACAATCAAAGTGTTTTCAAAGTCTTGAATCCATACATACGGTTAAAAAAACCAATTTAAATAACGCAAATCAAATTTTCACCGCAAATTTTCCCACCAAATTTCAGCGCTGGAAAGTCCAAAAATTACACTAAAAATAATTCCTTCATTTAATATTCAATATAAATTATACACATATAAATCATTTATCATGTGTGGAAATGAAACTTGTGAAAAAAATATATAATTATTTCATTTATCATGTGTGGAAATGAAACTTGTGAAAAAATATATATAAAAAATAATTATTCAAATTCATAAAATCCTTGTAACCATCATCAAATTAATAGTGATAATCGCCTCCAACCCAAAACGTGTGACACCTATTCTAGGATGAGTCACTCGAATCTCTAGCTTATTATTTTGCTCATTTAAAATGTGGGAAGGTTTAACGAATTAAGTAAGGAGAAAGAGATTAAGATTGTAAGTCAATGTTTGCTAAAATATCGTGAATGTGAGAGGTAATTGCCACGTGGTTTCATTAATAATATTATTACACATACACCAAAAAACGGAGAACATTAAATAATATGGACTTTTAAATATTTAAGGAGGCATTGAATCGGCGATAATGTGTGTCCACCTCATGAAGCTCATCACACCACATCTGATGACAGTGGAAGGATAATACATACACATTGATTTCGTGGCCGAAATATAAGAATTTGAATCAAGTGATCGTTTA
>APFE030122561.1:53613-157388 GCA_000404065.3 Pinus taeda | reverse complement strand
AATGCTAGTTGTGATTATGCTTGTCTGGAGTGATAGTAAGAGTCTTGAAGCATAGGGAGGTTATGCTGCCGGAATCCTGAGAGAGAGAAGGTCTATTGCAAGGCATACCTAGCTGCTCGCCCAGCCAGAGAATAGGTTCAACGTCAGAACCTTGGTTGTATCTTTCTCTGCCTATTATTCATTAATAGATGACTACTGTTATGGTTCCATTCGCATTTGTCTTATAATGGTTAATGTGAATTACATCCTTTTTGACTCATGTATAGTTGCTTTTACTATTTTTTACGCTTGTGTTTGTCTTCTCTTTGCTTGTGCAGGTGTCCGCCCACGAAGATAGTGGAGGATCGTGACTGGCCAGAGCGAAGGAGCGAGAGCGGCATCTCTTCATCAAACATAGCGCTGGAATCCAAGTAGGTGTTCATTACCCACTTTGTAATTGCAACTAGGAACTTGCAGAGTAGCATTGATTGATTATTGCTAGACCTATTTTGGGCTAGTGGGATCGCCTCTGTCCATAGAGGGGATTTACCTGTTCAACACCTGTGATACGTGATTATCAAAAACTGCCTCTGTTTTTGGATATGACCTCCCGTTTTCCAATTTGTGCCAGCGCGCGGACACCACGGGCCAATGGTTTGCGCGCTTTGATTGAGGGTCGTCCTTGTTTTGTGCTGACCACAAATTTCCATTTTTCAGAGGTTATTTTTGTTAAGCTCATCATCCATAGCACTTTGAAACTTGAGTATGCATTTTACAGAGTTCGGGAAACTATAAGAGTGTTTTAGGATCAAATTCGGATCACGCCTTCCCACTAAAAGAACTTTTGGTGCACCAAAAGACTGATATACTGATCTGAGCAGTCAATGAGAGTAACAACACCCTCTTCTTTCAGCCTCCCTACACTTGGCTTTACATAGTGCCTTTGAACCACAATCTCTAACCACTTCCCTTCTTGGATGGGTTGGTCGTCCTAGCTAGAACAATTTTCCTCCTTTACTTCATGCAAAAATTTTGCTATGAACTTTACAGAAGGTAGTTTGAACTTCTTTGCCTTGATCCTTGATCTAAGGTGGCTCAAATGAATGTGAAGTACATCTTCTCCACAAAAATTTCATTTGTACTTGTTTGAAAAGCTGCCAACAACAACTGCTAACAACAACATGCATACAAACAACAACTGGATCAACTAACTCTTGCTTCAACAAAGAAACAAATTCCACATACTGTGAACCCTCCCATTTCTTATATTTGCATACAAATGATTGTCTAGATAACAAGCCAATAAAACATGCCTTTACAACAAATGACTCTTCATGTCAAGCATGTAGGAAAAATACCTTTAGGACTCTTTTCCAAAAGATGAAACACTTCATCATTATCTCCAATTTGGAGACCAAGTTAACTTCTCCCAAGCCAATGTCACATGCATCTCATGCTCATGAATGCATTCCATCTTTCAAATTGCGCTTAAGTACGTTGTACTTTCGAAGCTGAAATGAACATATTGTTGTAGCAATAAAGTGAGTTTCATACTCAACTTCTTTCCATTTACCATTTTGGTAAGATCCCGCAACTTGCATTTATTCCAGAAAGAAATGCAAACAGATGCATCAATAGACATGCAGTCTTAATTGGATAAGAATTCTAACCATTTCTTACCAATTCATTTCAAAGGTCCCTCCTTTGTTTTCACATCAGGATCAATATGTGAATCATCCTGAAACACATCAATCATGGAATCTTTATTTCCATCCCTACCATTTTATTTTTCCACCTTTTCCTTTAGCTTTGGTGGAAGCAGTGCTGGATTCAAAGTCCAACACCTTTCAACAAGATGCCCTTGCTTATGGCAGTAAGTGCAACACATGTGCATCCTTTCGACAACATGATTTGCCTTGTCCTATGGACCTTTGGCTGCTTGCTTCTTTTCCTTCAAAAGTTTCTTGTATATGGTCATCCTCTTCCAACATCTAGAAACATAATGGTTATTCAAACCACAAAAGGAACATGCAATTCTTTTTCCATGCTTTACAAAATCAAAAGGAATGTGTTTAGAACCAGATTTATACCTGCCTCTTTCACCTTCATTGCCTTCATGAGTAGGTGAAGCAAATTAAGAAGTGGCTCCCTTTGGAACACCATCACTTTCTTCAAGGCTGTTAGAGTTTCCACAACTCTTTGGTTCAAGTGTGTGCTTCTGAACACCTGCATCTTGCGAAGGATGTTTTGAGCTATTGCATTCGTTCTGAATACAATCGTCGCACTCCTAAGGTAGAGGACCTACAATGAAACTCATTTTTGGAACTGTTTCAATGTCCTTAATGGAAGCTTTGGAACTCTCTCCATAAGGTTGTCCATAACCAAGACCCGAATACTTAGGCCTTTCCTCAACCATCATTGGCTCAACAATACCTTGTGCATAATTTCCCAATCCTTTTCCTTCATAGCCCATCTTGGACATTAGCTTGGAACATATGCCTCTGGTATGTTTTCCAAAAGAACCAATACAAGCATTCTTATAAGAATTTGAAGACAAACAGGAATAGTTTACCTCTTCTTCACGCTGATACTTGGTCAAGGCTTCTTTGGCAACAAAGAGTTGTGAATCCAACTCATGTATCCTTTTTAGGTTCATATTTGCAATATGAAGTTGCCTCTCCATTTCATGCAATTTTCCAGAAAGCATCTGCTTCTCTTCCTCCACAGAATTCAACTACTCTCTAAGTGTGCTACTCTTCCTTGCATCCTCATACATTTCTCTTACCTTGTTAATCATGATGAACAAGTCTTGCTTCATGTCTTGATCAAAGGAACTTGTGAAGAAAGAAGAATTCGAGGATTCGCTTGTAGAAGTCATCATTATGCAAATTAATAAAAGAACTTCAAACAAGATTATTAAAGAGCTTATTCAGTAACCTCTTACAACAACCTTTTGTGCTTCAAGGATTGCCCTGAGGTCCTTCGGGATAGAAGAATGCCTTCAACCATTCTTCCTTCTTATCCTTCCTGGATTGAGCTATCAATAGCTTTCTCTTCACCTATGAAAACTCAAACAATAGTCAGTCTGCAAACAAGCATACAATCAATCAGACAACCAATCCTTGACTTCCCAAACACCTTTCAAACAAGCAATCTTTGCTCTGTCAATCAAGCATTCTGATATAACCTTCTTTGAAGGTGGGGTTAATCAATCTCAAGCTCTGATACCACCTGATCTAAAAATGGGGCTCTTAGGCTACTTGTCTAACTTACAAGAACCTCTCCCACTTCCAAAGCTTTAAATTTTCTCAAGTCTTAATGATTAACCAATGTGGAATTAAGAAATTCTTGAAAATATAGGTGTATGCTTGCATGTGTTTTTAACGATTTATGTGCTTTTAAAATTTTCTTGTTCATGCTGATATGTAAATACATATGGCAATAGTCAAATGCAACAATAAGCAAACACATAAGACAACAATTTAATATAGAGTTCACCAGAAATGCTTGGCCTACGTCTCCTTGAGCTTTAGTCAACTCGGCTGGGCTCTCTGGGATTATGGAAACAATTCTTTTGTAAGTTCCACACTCAACTCCAATGTTTTACATAGAAACATTGGGCTCAGAACACCATCTTATCCCTTGGCTCTTGAAGCTCTTCAGCTTTCTAGCTCTGGCTCTAGCTCTTGGCTCTAACTCTTGGCTCTTGGCTCTGACTCTGGCTCTAGCTTTGGCCCTGGCTCTCACTCTGGCTCTGGCTCTCGGCTCTCGGCCTTTACATCCCTCTGTGAGTCACTCGACCTCCAAGCAACCCCAGCAACAATATGTTGCTATAAATTGAGCTCTCTGGCTTTTCACTCGACCTCCAAGTGACCCAAAAGACTCTCTGCGTATTCAGCTTTTACTCGTTGTTCACTCTTCCCTCTTCTCCTTCCCCCCATCACTCTATAGCTTTAAGCCATCTACTTCCTGACTGTTCATTTCCTCTTTCAGCACCCTCATTCCCTACCTCTATCCATTCGAATCCCTTCTTTCAGCTGTTACAGTCACTGCATCACACCTCATAGGGAAGTGGCCACCTATTCCATAATAGATGAGCATGTTAGGTTCACCAGAAACACTTGATCATTTGAAACGGATGTTATTTCCATTTACTCCAAGAATGCCCATGAAACACAAATCTCTTCCAACTTGTCATCCATGTCGAACTTTAAAATCCCACACAATCTTCTTTATAACTTCGTCAAATTCAGTCATCCATTGGGTTGATTCTCTGCCGTTGATTTGGAGCCTCCAGATCCTACGGTCTCGATCTATATCGTGTGGGTAATTTTCTTGACCATTACTCACATGATGTAAGTGGTTTTCTCTCTCTTCCACTGGACGCGTGTCGCTCAGTGTGTGGCATCACATTGAACTTGGCCAAACCCACTTACCACTTGAAGTGCACATGATATCCTTCCAGTTTTGGGCATGGGACCCACCTTCTGAAGGAATCAGTGATTTCCATATGGTTTCATGCTTTTCGTTGTGATTGAGTGCTTGGGACTTTTCCTTCACTGAGAGGGATGCCCTGCGATATGTGATTAGCACTAATCACGTATCAGAAACTGCCTCTGTTTTTGGATTTGACCTCCTATTTGCCAATTTGTGCCAGCGCATAGACACCACGGGCCAACGGTCTGCGTGCTTTGACCAAGGGTCCTCGCTGTTCCGTGCTGATCACAAATTGCCATTATTCAAAGGTTATTTCTGATAAGCTCATCATCCATAGCACTTTGAAAGTTTAGTATGAGTTTTACAGAGTTCAGGAAACTATAAGAGTGTTTGAGGATCCAATTCGAATCACAACATGATTGGTGTTGCTCTTTTAGTATTGAATTTTCATGTGGTATTGTTGTAGATATGTAGACCACTTTTGATGGTGGGGATGGTGCTGGACCCACCAACATGTCATGGGATCTCCTTGGTAAGAATTCCTAATTAGACCTCAAACCGTTTGGTGTAGGAGTCCTAGTAGTGGGTCGTACGCTAATGCTTTGGCCGTGATTTTGTATAGAGGTAAGTAAGATAACTCTGCTGGTAGCAAGGGTGTTACATATGGAGTGAGCCAAGGAAGGTGCATGAGAGGTTCTAATGCATGGGGGTTGAGATGACTGCGCCCCTTAGAAACCTGTGATAGAATAGAGTTAAGAAGGGAACACACGAGAAAAGATTCATCACATCATGGAGCACAAGTTAGCTAGAAATCCAAAGTGATGGTTAAACCAACAACACATTTTAGAAATATTCATTCATACATACATACATACATAAAAATAACTATGCATGCATGCATAAGCAAGTAAATACATATATCATTTAGAAAAAGCAGATAGTTGAAATACAATGCAACATATGCATGAAATGTGTTGGCTCTTGTTATATTAAGAAGTGTAAGTTCCATTCATACAATACATCCATGTCCAACCACTAGTTCCTGTAGTGGAACGTTACAGCCACGACCTCTCGCTCCTCCAAAGAGATGTACTGGCTCTGCATAGTGGAGAAGCCAAGGCTCGTTACAATACTATCCAAGCTCTCGCCAAGATAGTCCTGCCGGAAGGTTGGCTAACCAAAAGCCTTATAATGAGTTATGGGGAACTATTTGTAGCGAAGGGTGGGGTGACCCTTGAAGTTTTTCTTTGTGACAGTTCATCTACCCTTATGACTCTTGATCTACATTATGACTGTTACATCCAACTATCGACACTTGAAGTTACACTTGACAAGATGTTACATTACAATTCGCATGTAGCCATGTGAGACTAAATTGCTTGAGCAAGCCCTGCAAGACATCACTATGACTCGCACTACCGTGGGAAGTCCAACTCTTCGACATCCTCGCGATGATTAATAGTAGCGTACTGATGCCAAGATTGGTAGTCCGCGATGGTGTCCATGTACTCCACTAGAAATTTGCTCTTGCCTCCATAGCATCCAAGTACATTGCTCAGGCTCCTCTGTAGAACTCGTCTAAAGGCATGCACATCATTGTCTTCAATGCAGTCAAAACTAGCAACATACTTTTGCATGGTGTCTACACTAATTGGCAAGTTTGGGTTGGGGGATATGTGCATCAAATCGTCAAAGTACAAGTAAAGATCAAGTCGGACGTGTGTCACTGCCATCACCTTGGGGAGAGTCCTAATAGATGGGATCACATGTGTGTGCACCACAACATCCATACTCTTGAATACACATGCATGGGAATCCTATAGACTAGTGATGAGCTGTGGGAGCTCTCCATAGTTCTAGATTTGACTCCGAATGTGTGCCTTCAGCTCAACCACTCTGGGCTTCATCATCTTGGGCAACTGAAGTGGTGCTCCCTTGTATCTCATCATCCATGTTTGCATGTAATCAATAGCAGCATGCACGTTCAACAAGATATGTGCCCCTCTAACACAATGCTACTACCGTCCGTTGAGATGGACGATTGCCTTATGCATGGTACCAAAATTGGAATACAACACCTACATAACTTTCTCAAGGGACAATACTTCGTCTTGTATTTCCTTCTTCAATTTTTCTCGGCAGACACTGTCACTAACTCTCCTCCTTGCTTGGTTGTCTGAAGCTCCTCAATCATTTGCTTATTCTCAGCTATCATAAAGCGAACACTTGAGCCAGTGGCTTTGGCATATGCTCTAGTGGCATTAGCCAAAGCTGATGGATGTTTGCACACGTCAGACATGATCACTCATCCCTCATACTATGTAGGAGATGTATGATCTTTCGGGGTTGAGACTCAGCAATATTGCACAACTCTATGATGAGACTCGTCAAATGAGATGTTATGCATCTCTCCTTCCGACTAATCTCCAAGGATCTCAATGTCTCGTTGGTCACTTGGGACTTGCTTATTTTCTGAATGCGGTGAAGCTAGTGGGTTGACCTCTTGGTGGTGAGTCATGAGGTCGATGTCCTACTCTAACTCCTATTGCTCCATGTTCGTATCCATATGTTCAAGCACTCGCTCTATCTCCTGAGAAAAGTCCTTCTCCTATGATGCTTCACCCTGTTTTCCTTAGCCAGCTATTCTGATGAGTCCACTACTTGTACGGGCGTTGTTTCATCCATTTGCACATGTCGTGCCCCCTACAGTACCTATTGTTGTTGCACTTCCCTCTCTTGTTTTCACAACTCCTGTTCCTTTCAGAGTCACTCCTTCAACTCATGCAACTCCTTCCTTGTTTCCTCCATTCTTCATTTCTCTCTCTACCTTTATGTGTTTCACTTTTCGCGTTGTTTCATCTTTGCCTTTATGGCCATAGTCTTTTTCTCCATGAGTGGATCTGATCGGTACTTGTAGCTTTGCTCTTAGTGCATGTGATCAACAATCTTCCTCTTGCCCTTGTCATGCATTGGTATGCTCACCTCTATTGTTGTTGATGCTTCTGGTGCTCTCCGGGATGTTGCTTCATGTTGCTTCACTAACCATTCCATAGTGAAGCCGATCAGTTCATTGAGTCTAGAGGAGTTGTAATAATATCTACATGGGTCCGCCTCCACCCAATGACATGCTCGTCGATCCAATTGAACTATACTCTCATGTAGTGATATTTCACAAGACAATCCCGGTCATAGAAATTGTAACATCAGAGGTCGAATGGATACTTCTTCATATACTTTGCTTTGACATCCAGATTCTTGAAAATTTGGATCTCATATAGCCCAATGCGTAGCAAAAGAATGGGCCAAGGTGCCTTCTTCTTCCAATGTAGCCTAACCATCAATTCTGCAAAGATGTGATACACTACTTCATTCATGATGGGTATGTCCAGGGAAAACTTCAGTAGAACATGCAGAGACTTCTCCGCGTTATACATCCATATGAAGATGTTAGATGGTGGGGCATACCAATCAGCTATGTCTATCAATTCATCCATCACTACCATTGAAATGCAAGTTGGATCTTGTTCGAATATCAGCTTGTAAACTGGGGTGAAAAAATGATCAGACAATCGTGTGATAGCTCCTCTAAAGCTGAATTCAGACAATATCTTACAATAAGTGTTCACAGCAGTCTCCGTTGGTGACCGTGACCACTTCAAGACTTAAAAATCCCGTCGGACATATAATGCATCCAAGATGTAGGTGGACATCTAGATTTCTGCTTCCATACCTTTGGGCAGTTTTCAAGCCCTTGTTAATTGTTCCTTCAACTAATGAGCCAACATGTCGGACCAGTTGCATGGCTTTCCCTCTCTAGCCAGTTGGTCCAACACGATCACCCAACTCTCTGCGAATGTTTCTGTGCTTTCTTGGCCATACATTCGACATGCAAAAATGAAAAACATATTGATACACCTTCCGTAGTATCTTCATCTTGTAGATCTGGTTGGTTGTCATCCTGAATCTAGCTGGATCTTTTACCTAGTTCTTCATAATGTCTCTCGAGTTTGCACTGCTGCTGGGTAAGCTGAAGGGAGTCTCCATGATAGTCATGGGCTCTGACATCTGATACATCTCATCATAATAATGTGCCTTGAAAGTTGCAATCTTTGTCCCACTAAAACTGCTCAAGGTCATCATCTCGGGATCAGTGTGCGAGATGATCTAGTGTATCATATTTGTGCATGGGAATGTGGGGTATCTGCATGCAATCTGGTACAAGTCGGACTTGTGTATGTTCATGTATACCTGACGGTCTTCGAGGTCTTCCCTAAATATGCTTGCAAATGCATCATTGACCTCTTGCCATTTCATTTTGAAGTCCTTGTCTAGAATCATCTTAGTATTTTCATATATCGGTAGACATGCGGAAACTCGCCGAAATGCTACTTCAGTTGTACTTCCGTCACTGTCCTTTAATATTTCTCACTTAGAGGCTTTTGATCCTAAACTATTAAGAGGTGGAAAAACCCCTGGTAGATCTGGAGACAAAGCGACATGAATGGCATGAAATTTGTCAACGAAAAGCCAAAGCAAATTGGAGGAATGACATAACACATACCTGGGCAATGACTCAAAGGGATTGTGAAATTTATTCTAAGAGATTGGGAGACTAGCTGCCAAACTTGCGCAAAAGAGGTCTCGGTTGTTTAGGAGGCATGAATGGCTGCTAGAATTGCTTAATGCGTAATACAGGCTGACTGTTGACTACTGGAATTACGCAATGCGTAATGTCAGCTAGCAATGGCTATAGGCTCAGTGACTACATTGCACAATTTTCTGGGCCAGTAGTCACTGTCCCTAAATATTGCACAAAGCATGCCTGGGGGAGAGTTACTGGGAAGAAATGTGAATTTCCTTAGGGGAAGACAGTGCCTTCCCTCTCAAGATTGTGCAATGCTTTCTTGGTGAGGCAAAGTCTGGGCGAAGGCTTCCCAAACTGGCCGATGGGAAACTAAAAGCAAATATGAAGGTGAATTCATGGTGATACTGAATGTAAGTAGAAGAAAATGATAATGCATGTGAACATTGAATGAAATATTCAGAAAACTGAACAACATGCATGCGGATGAAGTGAGTCACCGAATCAGCGACCGTTTGTGCAAAACAATTTCATGCATGCGACAACAGTGAGATAGTAACAAAAACTGAAACGGTGGTAGAAAAATCTACTATGCATGTAAATGATAGGAAACATTCAAGGGAATCAAGAAAACAACACCCACACAAGAGAAAACACAAAAAGTGACAAAAACGTTGCAAAAGACAAGTTGAGACCACTTACCCATGAATAGTTGAGCTCAATGTGTCGAAAAGTCCTGGATTTGTTGTGGGATGTCAGTGCTCCAAGATCGATGTGAAGAAATCAACTCTAAAGTGTTAAATAAATAATTGTGTAGCTCATGACACACATGCCACAAATCTAGGAAAGAGCGACACTTGGAGGAAAGATTCTAAAACGATCTTTGGATGTAACCCCCGGCTGCTAAAAATAGCTCCCTAAAATCTAGGGATTATTTTTGCATATTGATTTTTCTATTCCAGGAAAAAAGTAGCCCATGCATGCAAGTCAAGTTTACTTGGTCCAGGCTGGAACTGGTCAACCCAGCTACATATGCAAGAGCTTGCTCAACTACTGGGAGAAAATGTACATTTCTGGAAGGGAGCTGGGTTGGCTACCCAGGAGATTTGTGCAATTTCTGAGCAGACAAACTTACTGTTGCCGAGGATTGTGCAATTCCTACGCTTGTAGGTTTTAACCCTGTACAGAAATTACCTGCATACGAATTCCAAACCAAAGAAAATAAACAATGCGAGAGCATAACACATAAAACACATATACAAAGAGATTTCCCACTGGATCCCAAAATCGGGACTACCAGCTTGATTTTTCATTATATTCCTTTCAATGTTACAATACATATTTATACATGCTGAAGCATCCAATACCATGGACTGAAAAACCATCATGTCCAATACCATGGACCGAAAACCATCGCGTCCAAAAAACATGTGCGAAAAATCATGCACAAAACCATAGGTGGGTCCGCCCAACCTAACATAGGGTCCAAAACCAAAATTTTCTGGGGCACTGCCCCAGACCCCATAAAGTGGGGTTACGGGTACCCCTCAAACCCCCTATTAACTATGTGGAAAGAATATAACACAACCCAACAACGCTGAGCAACCCTGCTAGGAGGAATAGCACAATTTTATGGATGAAGCTTGACTGGTAGAATCACGCAATTTTGGAGCCCAGAAGTGTGCCAGACAAAATTGCGGAATTTATAGAGGGAAGGCTGGTTTCCCTATAGAATTGCACAATTTCTTGAAGGAGCTAATCAGCCTACAGTTGAACCAAGTTTGGAGAAAAATCTTATGAGGGGCATGCAACAAGCTTTGATAGACAGGCTGTCTTTTTGCAAGAAAAACATTGAAGGTTGTGCACTTGATGATGAAGCAAGACATGGTGCTATGAAAGGTTGGTAGGGAGGCTTCGAAACCAAGCTAAGGAAAAATTTTGGAGGGTGGTTGTAGCCGGTATAACACTTGGCGACACGCTAGTAGAACTCCAGTTCTCTGAATGGACCTTGTTCATGAAAAACAAGTCTAACACCTCTGGAAGTATTGTTCAGTTCTTAGTTCATCTTAGTCTCACACTATATTGATTGTAATATGTAGCATCTGCCAAGCTCTTGGTCGATTGACACACATTCCAAGCCAAGGAAACACATTTTTTTTTATTGGGGTTGAGGTGTATATTGGTGCACAAGCAGTATAGTTGTCAGAGTCTTAGTTTCATCTCTCGTGTAGGTCCGTTTCCCGCAGGCCTGGACAGTACCCCATCAGAGTCACATAGGAACACAAGCATTGCTCCACTCCTAGTGAGCCTGGTTAGTATGCCGACAGAGTTACTAGCATCACCTCTTTGCATAAGAAGCCTTTCTCTTCTTTTGCCTTATTCATTTTTCATTTTTAAAATTTTCACTTTTCATTTTTCTCATGACTCTGCATAGCACTTATTCATTTAAGAGGCGGAAGATGGATCCTGAATTATTGAGAGCAGAAGAGGTTGTTCCTTCAGAAAAGTAATTTATTATATACCTCTAACATGCTTGTTAATGTTTTCCCCCTCACCTTACTCTACTTGACTGTGCTGACAAGGGTTAACCCAAAAATAACCGACTAGAGTAGATGACATTAGTTTGCACGCAAGAATTTTGTTTTCATCAAGGTTCACTTCGAACAGTACGTATTTTCCTTCGATGTTTTATGGACTAAAAGTAACAAGTTCTTCATATAGAGCCAATATGACAGATAACCAAGTAGTGGTAGCAGTAGAAGACATCTTGTACTTTACCCAGCTTGTTTCAAGATTCATACATGGTTTCCTGTGAAACTAACCTACGAACAAAACAAGCAAACATACAATAAAGAAAAGCAGAAGCAGAAGCAAATGTGAAATCAAAGTAAGCAAACAAGCAAACAAACAAACACACAAAGCAGGTAAACAAACTAGCATGCAAGAAAACAAACTGAAAGCAAAAAATACAACTACTCCTAAGCTAACAATGCATGGGCCTGATCACGTGAAGTGATATTTCCAATGTGGCCATTAGCGCATTGGTTGACCCATGTTGGTGAAGGCTTGGTTCACGAGCAACCCAGTTGTGCAAACCAGCAAACAAGAAAGATATAACAATGAAGACAAACATACTTCATCTTTCAAAGTGTCCACATGACATAAGTGAGTGCAAGTGCATGTCATTTGGTCCATGGACTTGTCACAGTGTCTTGCAAGACTCCGTGCAAATTTGAAGCATACACATACTTTTGACTGTGACATGCAAGAAAATGAAAGAGACAAAGAAAACTTGTGTTGTGCACGTGTGCTTGCAATGTAGGATTCCACCAATGCATGAGCAATGGGATCATGCAGTTCGAGTGGAGGAAGCATGATCTGTGTGCGAGATTGATCTTCAATGCATACAGATGAGTGATGATGATCCTTGGGTGATTGACCAATTTCCTAATCGGAAGTGAAACCAACCTCCAAAGAGTGAGGGTCTGACATAACCATCAACTCGGGCTAAAGTGGCTCGACATTCTGGGGGTTTCAACTTCATTGCTATATAGATCGTCATAAACTGGTGGCTTCAAAAAATCAACTGCAATAGAATCATGATCATGATCAAGCATGGGAATAAATGGATCACGACAGTCACAAATAGGAAAATCAATGGTTTCATTGGCATCCTCATTATCTGATGAATCAAACAAAGGGGTAGATGAGAAGCGAACAAATTCATCCTCTTTGTTTTTGAAAAAGGAAGATGAAAAATCAAGTGGATTTTCAATGACTAATTCATCCTCTCTGTTGTCGAATGATGGACTACCAACTGTTGTTTCCTACTAGTGATCAACAATGGGTGCATTCGTAGATGAAGATACACATGTGAATTCATGGATGGCAGGTTCACTAAAAATGTTAGGAAAGAATAGAGGGGGCTTGAATGGAAGGGAGTCATCCTTCGTCGAGTGTTGATGCTCAAGCTCCCAATCATACTCTTCATGAATGATAATGCGTGTTGGCTGTGCAACACCAACTCCATCGATGACTTGATCCTCATTCATAATAGGTGTAGAGTTCGGAATGGAAGAACAAAAGGCAATATCATCTGTAGGATTAGCTGAGTACGATGATGGAGGTCGTGGAATAAATGCATATGAAAACTTGATGGCCTCACAACGAAATCTATGCGAGAATTACGTGAAGTGATGTTAGGAGGATGTGAGAGCTGAACAGACGTGTGAGCATGATCTCCCACATCACTCTGTAGTGGAAAATTTGTTTGATGAGGGGACAACGGACATTGACTTGTGATAGTGACCGCATCCATCTGTGATTGCGCATCTCCATCACTTAATAATACAGAGTGAGGCTTGATTTCAAACTTCCTCTTGGGATGAGCACATTTCTTAAGGAAGTACTCGAATCCATCCCAAAGATAGAAGAATTTCATCTGGCTCTTCGGTGCTTGAAATTGCAAATCATGGAAGCGCTGCCAAAAATCCATAGGCGATTCATGCAGAGCATTCCATTGTTGTAGTAGTTTTTGGTCAAGATGGTCTCGATCAAAATGATAGAAAGCGTCTTCAATGAGTTCACAAAAGTTCTCAAATGAGTGCATGTTGTCAATCGGTAGGTTGCACAACCATCGATATGCAGATTCGCTAGGTGTGTATGCAAGCAACAAACTACCCTGTTTGTCAGAACATCCATCTTCCTCATGAAGCATGGAAAGAAAGTCATGCGGGAACTCAGGTCAGGCCACTTCGCCTTCACCATCCTATGTGTATGTGGATAAGAGATCGAAAAACTCCCTCGTGATGGTAATAGATTTGGCATTCAAAAAGCATTGTGGAGGGAGGAGAGTGCAAGACTCCATGATAGATAAGAAATATTTTGTGGATGATGCTAGATCTGCCAACATGTCAAGGGGTCTCCCCATTAAGAAGTCCCAATTAGATCTCAAACCGTTTGGTGTAGGAGTCCTAGTAGTCGGTCGTAAGGTGTCACATAGAGGCAAGTAAGATAACTCTATCCGTAGAAATGGTGTGACTGATGTAGTGAGTCAAGGAATGAGTATGAGAGGATCCAACACATCAAAAGTGGAGGAAGGTGAGTTCCAGGTTGAAAGGGCTCAGTCCCAACTCAGCTAGGAACACACAATACAAAGGACATGCACATCTTCCGGTAGAGCAGTTGACATGGATGTGATAGTCCAACATACAAGGTAAGATAACACGAACATCATTTGCGGTTCAGTCTGAGACGAGTGTGACAGTTGATATAACAAGGTTCAGAGAAAGGTTTGTCTAATGTCGAGCAGAGGAGTCGACACGGACGATGACAACATTTAGAACATATGCAACACAGTAATAATAAGATTCATATAATTGCATGTGAATCGGTTCATATACAACTACGTAAGTTAAACAACATATATCATTATGGAAACAGGTTCAGTCCAACTACAATAACAACATATGCATGAAAATGTCCTGGCTTTTATTATATAAAGATATGTAAGTCACAATCATACGATACACCATGTAAACCTACTAGCCCTATCTGTAGAGCATTACAGACACATCTTCCTACTCCTCCAAAGAGATGTATTAGCTCCGTGCAGTGGAGAAGCCAAGGCGTGTTACAATACTCTCCAAGTCTTGTTCAAGATAATATTAGTAGAAGCTTGGCTGACCAAAAGCCTATACAATGAGTTATGAGGGACTATTCATACCCAAGGCTGGGGTGACCCTTGACATTCCCCATTTTGATAGTTCAATTACCCTCATGACTCCTCACCTACTCTATGACTGTTACATCCAAGTCTTGAGACTTGACTTACACTTGACATGACTCAACATTACAATGCACATGTACTCATGTCAGACAACATGGATCGAGCAAGCCATGAAAGACATCACTGACACTCAGTCTGCTACATGAGAGAAACTCTTTGACATGTTTGTGATGGTTAAAGTGGTGAAATAATGCCAATATTGGTCGTCCTTCATGGTGTGAATGCACCTCATAGTGACATCTTGCTGAAGCGAACTCTTGCCTCTGTTGGAACTAGTGCATTGCTTCAGCCCCTTCATCCAACTTGTCTGCTAACTTGCGCATGGTCTTCTTGGATGCAACTGATCGGCAACACACTAATGTATAGTCTCCATGCCGATCCTCAGTTATGTGCCGGTGGTCATGCGCATCAACTTACCGAAGTACATGTTCAGCTTCAGTTGGACTTGCTTCTTGTATTCGCCTTGGTGAGTGTGTTGAATGGGTTGGGTTGCATGCATGCACACAATGACATGCATGATGTTGAATCCCTTGCATGCGATCAACAACAATGTCCACCATGTCTACTTCATATCATCTGTTGGGATGGATGTTTCACTTATATGAGTGTAGTTTCATCTGTGAGTGCACGTTACGCCCACTGTTGTTCATGATCCTATTGTAACTCATTCGTTTGTCTATGTAGCTTCATATTCTTCCTCAAGTTTCTACTTCGGCACATGCAACTCCTTCTTTGTTCCATCTTCTTCCTTCGTGTAGTCTTCATGTCCTGCCATCACTTCATAGCCTGAGTCTCCAAAGTTTCTTTCATTATCAATCAATCTCCTTGACCTTACAACTTTGCTCTGCCTCTGCGTTGTCAAAAACATTCCTCTTGAATTTGATGTGTTCGCTTCATTTGCCGCATTCCTTACATTCTGTATGCTTCCTTTAGCTACTGTTCATGATGTTTCTCATTGCTATGTTGCTGCTTGATGTCCTTGTCGACAAAAAACTTGATGTCTTCGTGAGTAGGTAAGCCCATGGACACTTGATCGACTGCATACCCAAGTGTGCTCTGAACGGTGTCCTTGTCTCTGCCCTCTTGGAAACAATAGTACCTATACTGTTGAGAGGCAAATTAACACATGTGATTCCTGGAGACGTGGAAACACTCATAATAAGAAATCTGTCAGTGGAAAACCAAAATGAACATGAGAACTGACTTTCAACATACCTGGGTGAATGATCATGAAGGTTGCACAATTTTAGACGGGAGGTCAAGAGACCGACTTCCAAGACTATAGAAGGCATAGTCCAGGTTGTTGGGAAACTAACTAGCTACTGGAACTACAAAATTCTCAATCTAGTTGGGCAATTGGATAATGGGATTGCACAATGCGTGATTCCAAGTTGGAAAGACTGTTGGCCCAGGGACAGATTTACGCAAATTTTTGGGCCAAGTAGCCACTGACCTCCAGAAATGTGCAATTTAGTCCAGGAGGCCAGTGTTGGGCCATAAAGAACAAGGCTGGAGAGGAAGGTGAGCCTTTCTTCTCTAGATTGTGTAATGCAGCCTTGGTGAAGGCAGAGACTGGGCGAAGGTTGGCCCGACTCGCCGATGGGCAACTAAAAGCAAGTAAGTTGATGAAATGCATGGCGACACTGAGTGATAGTAGAAGTGATAAAA
Organism: Pinus taeda; assembly: GCA_000404065.3. Classification (NCBI taxonomy): domain Eukaryota; kingdom Viridiplantae; phylum Streptophyta; class Pinopsida; order Pinales; family Pinaceae; genus Pinus; species Pinus taeda. The sequence continues at coordinate 140,934 of APFE030122561.1, read as the reverse complement.
AGTGCATGCAAAACATGAATGCATGATTGACCAAACAGATCAACGTGCATGTGGGTGAGGCCGTTCGTTGGTTGAGCGAATGTTCGTGCAAAATAGTTTCATGCATGCAACATCAGTGAGATAGCAATGAAAATTGAAACATATCTAGGAAAATCTATAATATATGTAAATGACAGCATCCGTTCAAAGAAATCAAGCAAACAATACTCATACAAGCAAAAACCCAAAAAGAAACAAAAATGCAACACAAGGCATGTGAAGTGAGCTTATCCCAAAATAGTTGAGTTGAATGTGCCGAGTTCACCTAGATGTGATGTGGGATGTTAGAGTTATAAGGTTAATGTGAGGAATGAGCTCTACAACGTCAGGTTGATGAGTTTTGATAACATCGAGGTTTTGATGCATATGTCACAAATCTAGGGGAAGTGACACTTGGAGGAAGGTTTCTGAATTCTTCCTTGCATGTAACCTCCAACTTTCGAACATAGATCTTTGAAACAAGGGATGCCTTTGTATGCTACCTTGGGAGAAGTAGCCTATGCATGCAATTTTGCTTTTCTTGGTCCCAGAGGGAACTCGTCAACTTAGTTGCGCATGCAAGCACCTGCTCGATTGCTAGAGAAAAATGTGCATTCATAATTGTCAGTTGGGATGAATACCCAAGGGGATTACACAATTTCTAGGCCTAGAAGCTGGCTGCTAACCAGAATTGCGCAAATCCTGGGCTGAACTACGTGTTGATGGGGAAAATTGTGCAATTCCTACTGGGAGGGTTAGCTGGCAGGATTCTGCAATCTAAGAGACCAACAGGATATTAGAGGGAATTACGAGATTCCTGGAGGGAAAGGCTAGTTTCCCTACAAAAATGCACAAATTTTACTGGGAAGCTACTCAGCCTACAGTTGGACCAAATCCGGATGAGCAGCCTATGAAGGGAAAATATGAAACTGTGATCGACAGGTTGCCTTTCAGAAAGAAAGACATTGAAGCTAGAGGACTTGACGAAGCAGGGCAAGCTGCTGTGAAGTTGGTAGGGAGGCTCCAAAACATGCTAAGGAAAAATTTTGGAGGGTGGTTGTAGCTGCTACAACACTAGGCAAGACACTAGTAGAACTCCAGCTCTCTGCATAGAGCTTGTTCATAGAAAACAAGTCTAACACCTTCAAAAGTATTGTTTAGTTCTTAGCTCATCTTGGTTTCACACTAACTTGATTGTAAGATGTAGCATCTGCCAATCCCCTAGTCAATTGACACACATTCCAAGGCAAGGAAGCATATTTGTTTCGATTAGGGTTGAGGGGTATATAGGTGCACAAGCAGTATAGTTGTTAGAGTCTTAGTTTCATCTCTGGTGTTTCTCCATTTCCAGTAGGCCTCGACTGTAACCCTGTGGAGTCACATAGGAAGACAAGCATGGCTCAACTGCCAACGAGCCTGGTCAATACCTCGGCGGAGTTACTTGGATCAGCTCCCTATGCAGGAAGCCTTTCTCTTCTTTCGCCTTATCCATTTTTTTTACTTTCCATTTTTTTTCATTTTTTCATTTTTACTGTGCATAGCACTTATTCATTTCAGAGGCGGAAGAGGGATCCCAACTTATTGAGAGCAGAGGAGGTTGTTCCAGCAGAGAGGTAGTTTATTATATCTCTGACGTTCTTATTAAGTTTTCCCCCTCACCTTACTCTACTTGAATGAGCTGACAAGGGTTAACCCAAAAACAATTGACTAGAGAAGCTGACACTAGTTAGTGTGCAAGCGTTGTGTTTTCACTAGGGTTCACTTTGAAAAGTACGTATTTTCCTTCGACGTATCATGGACTAAGTGTAACAAGATCATCATATAGAGGCAAGATGACAAATAACCAAGTAGCCATAGTTGTATAAACCCTCTTGTACTTTACCCAACCCGTTTCGTGAGTCACACATGGTTTCATGCAAACTAAGCTACGAACAAAATAAGTGAACAAACTAGCAATGAAAAAAAGAGAAGAAAGAGCAGAAGAAAAAATGAAAGCAAAGCAAGTAAACAAACAAGAAGGAAAACAAATAAGTAAACAAAGCATGTAAGAAAACAGGCATGCAAGAAAACAACTAAAAGCAAGCACTACTCCTACTCCTACACTAACAGTGCATGGCCTGACCACATGAAGTGATATTTCCAATGCAGCCACCAGTGCATTGGTAAACCCATGTTGGTGAAGGCTTGGTTTGCGAGTAACCTAGTCATGTAGACCAACGTACAAGAAATATATAACAGTGAAGACAGCCACACTTCGTGTTTCAAAGTGCCCACGAGACATAAGTGAGTGCATGTGCATGACAGACAGTCTGTGGACTTATCATGGTGTTGTGTGACAGTACATCCAACCATGAAACACAAGCACACTCTTGACTATGACATGCAATCAAACGAAAGAAAATAACATAACTTGCGTCACGCACAAGTGCTTGCAATATAAGACTCCTCCAATGCATGAGCAATGGGATTGTGTAGTTTGAGTGTAGGAAGTGTGATCTGGGTGTTAGACTTATCTTGAGTGCATACAGATGAGTGGTGAAGAGCCTTGGGTGATTGAATAGTTTCATGATCAAAAAGTGAGACTAACCCCAAGAGAGTGAGGACCTGACATAACCATTAGCTCAGGTTGAAGTGCCTCGACAGTCTTGGATGTCTCAACTTCATCATCAGGTAGATCATCATAAACCATTGGCTTCAAGATATCAACAAGGATAGATTCATGATCATCATAAAAAATGGAAGCAAATGGATCACGACTACTAGGCTCAGAAAAATCAATGAATTCTTCAGCATCCTCATGACCAAATGAATCAAACGGAGGGGTAAATGAAAACCGAACGAACTCATCCTCTGTGTTTCTAGAAAAGATAGATGGAGGATCAATTGGATCTTCAATGAATAACTTATCCTCTCCATTGTCAAATGATGGACTAGCATTTGTGAGTCCTGAGAGTGATCAACCATGGGTGCATCTGTAGATCAAGACACACATACAAAATCATGGATGGCAGGTTCACCAAAGAAGCTAGGAAGGGACGGAGGGGGCTCAAACGGAAGGGATTCATCCTTCGTTGAGTGTTGATGTTCAAGCTCCCACTCATACTCTTCATGAATGACATCGCATGTTGGTTGTGCAATACCAACTCCGTTAGTGGGTTGGTCATTGTTCACAACAAGTGAAGAGTCCGGAATGGATGAACACAAGACAACATCATCCAGAGGAACACCTGGATGCGAAAACAGATGGTGAAGAAAAAAATGCATATGGGAACTCGAAGGACTAACAACCAACTCTGCAACAAAATTAAGTGAAGTGATGTTGGGAGGGTGCGAAGAATGAAAGATGTGTGAACATGATCCTCAGCATCATTGGGGATGGTGGAACTATTGAATGAAAGGAAGGTGGACAATCTGTTGAGATAGTTCTTGTTTCCACATGGGATTTCACAGTTCCATCAACGAAAAAGGTTGAGCGGGGCTTGACATCAAGATTTCTCTTCAGATGGGTAGATTTCTAAAGAAAGTATTCGAATCGGTCCCAGAGATAAGAAAACTTCATCTGGCTCTTCAGAGCTTGAAATTGTAAGTCACGGGAGCACTACCAAAAATCAATCACATATTCATGTCGGGCCTTTCGTTGTTCTAACAGTTTCCGGTCAACATGGTCTGGATCAAAATGATGGAACTTGTCTTCAGTAAGATCACAGAATTGCTGACATGAGTGCACGTGTTAGCTAGTAGGCTGAGCACCCAAAGAAATGGGGATTCACGAAGTCTGAACGCAAGCAACAGACTGACCTACTCGTCAGTAAACTCATCTTCCTCATAAATCATGGAAAGGAAGTTATGTAAGTTCTTAGACCATGCCACTTCACCTTCACCATCATACCTGTGAGTGGACAAGATATTGAAAAGCTTCCCCGAGATGGAGACATATTCACGATTCGAAAAACACCTCGGGGGAAGAAGAATGCAAGATTCCATGGAATATATGCAAAGGTTCAAAACTAGACGAGAGGACACTGCTTGTCATCAAGCCCTCCTTCTAGCGCCAGAAATGTTGATGGTGTTGGACCTGCCAACATGTCAAGGGGATCTCCTTGGTAAGAAGTCCCAATTAGACCTCAAACCATTTGGTTTAGGAGTCCCAGTAGTGGGTCGTAAGGTAATGCCTTGACCATGATGTCACACAGAGGCAAGCAAGATAGATCTGTCAGTAGCAAGGATGTGATTGATGCAATGAGTCAAGGAATGAGTATGAGAGGCTCCAACACTTCAAAATGGGAGGAAGGTGAAGGTGAGATCCAGGTTGAAAGGGATCAGTTGCAACTCTAGTAGGAACACACAATACAAAGAACATGCACAACTTCCGGCAGAGTCGTTGACACGGATGCGAGAGTCCAACATACAAGGTAAGATAACATGATCAACACTCATGGATCAGTCCAAGATGAGTGTGACGGATATAACAAGGTTCAGATAAAGTTTTGCCTGATGTCTGGCAGAGCATTCGACACAAACGGTGACAACATTTACAACATATGTAACACATTAGCAACAAGATTCATATAATTTCATGTGAATCAGTTCATATACAAGTACGTAAGTTAAACAACATATATCATTATGGCAACTGGAGAAGTCCAACTACAATAACAACATATGCATGAAAATGTGTTGGCTTTTATTATATAAAGAAGTGTAAGTAACAATCATACAATACACCATGTAAACCTGCTAGCCCTATTAGTAGAACATTATAGCCACATCCGTCTGCTCCTCCAAAGAGATGCACTAGCTCCATGCAGTGAAGAAGCCAAGGCACGTTACAATACTGTCCAAGTTTTCTTTAAGATAATATTAGTAGAATCTTAGCTCACCAAAAGCCTATATAATGAGTTATGTGGGAATATTTATAGAAAAGGGTGGGGTGACCCTTGACATTCCCCTTGGTGATAGTTCAACCACCCTCATGACTCCTCACCTACTCTATGATTGTTACATCCAACTCTTGAGACTTGAATTACACTTGACATGACTAAACATTACAATGCACACGTACTCATGTGAGACAACATGGATTGAGAAAGCCATGCAAGACATCACTGACACATAGTCCACTACATGAGAGAATCTCTTTGACATGTTTGTGATGGTGCAAGCGGTGAACTGATGCCAAGATTGGTCATCCGTGATTGTGTGCATACACCTCATGGTGAAATCTTGTTGAAGAGAACTCTTGCCTCCGTTGTAGCCAGTGCATTCGTTTGGTCCCTTCGTCCAACTCGTCTACTAACATGTGCATGGTCTTCTTGGGTGCGGTTGATCGAAAACATGCTAATGCATAATGTCTGTTCTGATCTTCAAGTGTGTGCTGGTGGTCATGCACATCAACTTGTTGAGGTACATGTTCAGCTTCAGTTGGACTTGGTTCTTTTACCTTGGTGAGTGTGTTGAATGGGTTGGGTTGCATGCGTGTGCACAATTGCATGCATGGTGTTGAATCCCTTGCATGCGATCAACAACAGCACCCACTATGTCTACTTCGTATCAGCTGTTGGGATGGATCTTTAACTTGTACAGGTGCATTTTCATTTGTGAATGCATGTTGCGCCCACTGTTGTTCCTGATTCTACTGCAACTCATTCATCTGTTTGTGAAACTTCGTGTTCTTCCTCAAGTTGTTGCTTCGACATATGAAACTCCTACTTTGTTCCATCTTCTGCCTTCGCACAATTTTCATGTCGTGCCATCACTTCATAGCTTGAGTCTCCAAAGTTTCTTTAATTATCAGTGTATCTACTTGATCTTGCAACTTTGCTCTACCTCTATGTTGTCAACAATATTCCTCTTACATTCGCTACATTCGGTATGCTTCCTTCTGTTGTTGTTCATGATGCTACTTGCTGTGATGTTGGAGCTTGATTTCCTTGTCCACGAACAACTTGATGTCTTCATGGGTAGGTAAGCCCATGGGCACTTGATCGACTGCATCCCAAAGCATTCTCTAAACGGTGTCCTCGTCTCTACTCTCTTGGAAACAATTGAACCTATACTGCTAAGAGGAAAATGAACACATGTGATACCTAGAGACATGGAAACACCCATACCAAGAAATTTGTTAGTCAGAAACCAAAATGAACATGAGAAGTGAATTGCAACATAAGTGGGTGAATGATCATGAAGGTTGCACAATTTCAGCCAGGAGGTCGGGAGACCGACTGCCAATACTACACAAGGAATTGTCTGTGCTGCTAGGAGACTAACTAACTGCTAGAACTACAAAATGCGCAATCCAGTTGGGCAGTTGGCTACTTGGATTGCGTAATGTGTGATTCTAGCTAGGAAAGATTGCTAGTCCAGGGATAGATTTGCACAAAGTTTTGGGCCAAGTAGCCACTAACCTTTATAAATGTGTAACTTAGTCCAGGAGGCTAGTGCTGGGCGAGAATATGAAAATCTAGAGAGGAAGGTGAGCCTTCCTTCTCTAGATTGTGCAATGCAACCTTGGTGAACGAAGAGACTGGGCCAAGGTTGGCCTGACTCATCGACGGGCCACTGAAAGCAAGTAAGTCGATGAAATGCATGGCGACACTAAGTGATAGTAGAAGTGATAAATAGTGCATGCAAAACATGAATGGATGATTGAGCAATCAGATCAACATGCATGAGGGTGAGGTCGTTCTCCGGTTGGGTGAACATCCATGCAAAACAGTTTCATGCATGCGACGGCAGTGAGATAGCAACGAAAATTGAAACAGAGCTAGGACAATCTAGAATATATTTAAACAAGAGTAGGCATTCAAAGAAATCAAGAAAACAATACTCATACAAGTGAAAACCCAAAAAGTGATAGAAATGACGCAAAAGGCATGGAAAGCAAGCTTACCCCAAAATAGTTGAGCTAAATGTGATGACTACTCCTAGATGTGATGTGGGATGTTAGAGCTATGAGGTTGATGTGAGGAATGAGATTTGCAACATCTGGTTGATGAGTTTTCATAACATCGAGATTGTGATGTGCATGTCATAAATCTAGGGGAAGCAACACTTGGAGGGAGGCTTCTGAATTGTTCCTTGCATGTAACCTCCAACTGCTAAACATAGATCCCTAAAACAAGGGATGCCTTTACATGTTGCCTTGGGAGAAGAAATCTGTGCATGCAATTCTATTTCTCTCAGTCTCGAAGGGAATCGGTCAACTTAGCTACACGTGCAAGTGACTGTTTGACTACTGGAGAAACATGCCCATTCTTGACTGCCAGATGGGTTGACTGCCTAAGGGGATTATGCAATTTCTGGGCCCAACAACTGATAGCTACCTAGGTTTGTGCATATCTTAGGCTGAACTGGCTTTTGATGGGAAAAATTGTGTAATTCCTGCTGGGAGGGATAGCTAGCAGGATTACACAAGCTAGGAAAAGAATAGGCTGTTGTGGGGAATTGCGCAATTCCTAGAGGGCAAGGTTGGTTTTCCTCCAGAAATGTGAAAATTTCACTGGGAAGTTGCTCATCCTGCAGTTAGATGATATCTGCATGAGTAGCCTATGAAGGGAAAAATATCAAACTATGATCGACATGTTGTCTTTGAGTAAGAAATACATTGAAGCTTGAGGACTTGACGAAGCAAGGCAAGTTGCTGTGAAGGTTGGTAGGGAGGCTCCAAAACAGGCTAAGGAAAAATTTTGGAGGGTGGTTGTAGTCGCTACAGCAACTTCAAAATAGGATGAGAGGATACAACTTGTTATCTATCCCTTCTTCAAGCGCCATAAATGTTGACGGTGTTGGACCTGCCAACATGTCTAAGGATCTCCCCATTAAGAAGTCCTAATTAGACCCTAGACTATTTGGTGTAGGAGTCCCAACAGTGGGTCGTAGGTAATGCCTTGACCGCTATTTTGCAAAGAGGCAAGTAAGATAACTCTGTTGGTAACAAGGGTGTGACATATGCAGTGAGCCAAGGAAGGTGTATGAGAGGTTCTAACACACGAGGGTTCAGATGAGTGTGCCCCTTGGAAACCTGTGATAGCGTGAGGTTAAGAAGGGAACACATGAGCAAAGATGCATCAGAAAATGGAAGTCAAGTTAGCTAGCAATCCAAAGTGATGGTTAAACCAACAACACATTTCAGAAAGGTTCGTACATACATACACAAAAAGAGCTAGGCATGCATGTGTAAGAAAACAAATACATATATCATTTAGAGTAAACAAATAGCTAAAATACAATACAACATATACATGAAATGTGATGTTTCTTGTTTTATTAATAAGTGTAAGTTCTAGTCATACAATACTTCAATGTCTAACCAATAGTTCTGACAGTGGAAGGTTACGGCCACAACCGCCTGCTCCTAAAAAGAGATGTATTGGCTCTACGTAGTGGAGAAGTCAAGGCTTGTTACAATACTATCCAAGCTCTCTCTAAGATAGTCCTATCAGAAGCTTGGCCAACCAAAAGCCTATACAATAAGTTATGAGGGACTATTTATAGCAAAGGGTGTGGTGACCCTTGACATTCCCCTTTGTGATAGTTCATCTACCCTTATGACTCTTCATCTACTCTATGATTGTTACATCCAACTATCGACACTTGAACTTACACTTGGAAAGATGTTAGATTACAATGCACATGTACCCATGTGATACAAAATGGCTTCAGCAAGCCATGCAAGACATCACTATGACTCAGACAACGTGGGAAGTCCAACTCTTCAACATCCTCATGATGATCAATAGTAGCGTACTAATGCCAAGATGGGTAGTCCGTGATGGCATCCATGTACTTCAAGGTGACATCTTTATGGAACCTAAATCTTTCCTCCATAGCATCCGGGTACACTACTCAGGCTCCTCTGTCAAACTCGTTTGAAATCATGTGCATCATTGTCTTCAATGCGGCCAGACCAACAACATACTTTTGCATGGTGTCTGCACTGATTGGCAAGTCTTGGCTCGTGGCTGTGCACATCAACTCATTAAGGTACAATTCAAGCTATAATTAGACCTGTGACTTTGTCTTCACCTGGGGGAGAGTCCCAATATATGGGATCGCATGTGTGTGAACCACAACATCCATACTCTTGAATACACATGCATGGGAAGCTTGTAGACTAGTGATGAGTTGCGGGAGTGCTTCATAGTTTCATATTTGAATATGGATGTGTGCCTTCAGCTGGACCGCTTTGGACTTCATCATCTTAGGCAAGTGAAGTGAGGCTCCCTTCTATCTCATCATTCACATTTTCACGTAATCAACATCAACATTCACATTTGACAAGATACGTGCTCTTATAGGACATCGTTGTTGCCATCCATTGAGATCAACAACTGCCGTATGCACAGTACCAAACTTCGAATAGAACGCTTGCATAACTGTGTCAAGGGACAATACTTCATCTAGTATTTATTTCTTCACATCTTCTCAGGCGGATGTTGTCACCAAATCTTTTCCTTGCTTAGCTATCTGTAGCTCCTTAGCCATTCGCTCATTCTCAGCAATCAGAAAGCGAGCACTTGAGCTAGTGGCTTTGGCATAGGCTCTAGTGGCATTGCCCAAGACTACTAGATGTTTGTACACATCAAAAACGATCACTTGTTCCTCATACTGTGTAGGATATGTATGATCTTTCAGAGTTGACACTCTATGCGATTTCACAACTCTATGTTGAAACTCATCGAATGAGATGTTGTGCATCTCTCCTTCCAGATAATCTCCAATGATCTAAGTGTCTTCTTGGTCACTTGGGACTTGCTCATTTTGTGGATGCGGTGAAGTTGGTGGGTCAACCTCTTGGTGGCGACGCATGAGGTCAATGTTCTGCTCTAACTCCTGCTGCTCCATGTCCATATCCATCTGCTCAAGTGCCCGCTTTATCTCTTGAGCAAATTCCTACTCTTGCGATGCTTCAACATGTTTGCTTCATGTCAGCTATTCCGATGAGTCCACTACTTCTACGGGCATTGTTTCATTTGTGAGCAGATGTTGCACCCCTTGTTGTACCTGTTGTTGTTATGCTTCCATCTCCTGTTTGCATAGATCTTGTTCCTTTCTAAATTACTCCTTCAACTCATGCAACTCCTTCTGTGTTTCCTCCATTCTCCATTTCTCTCTCTATCTTTGTGTGTTTCTCTTGTGGAATTGTTGTGTCTTTGCCTCTATGACCATAGATGCTTTCTCCACGAGTGGATCTACTCAGAACTTGTAGCTTTGCTCCTCTTCCATGCGATTGACAATGTTCCCTTGCCCTTGTTGCACACTGGTATGTTCACCTCTACTACTACTACTGCTTCTGGTGCTCTCTGGGATGTTGCTTCATGTTGCTTCGCTAACCATTTCAGAGCAAAGCTGAACATTTCATTGAGTCTAGAGGAGTTGTGACAATATCTCCATCCATCCTCCTCTGCCCAATGACATGCCCCATGGATCTAGTTGAACTTTACTCTCATGTAGTGATATTTCAAAAGACAGTGTGGGCCATACAGATTGTAACTTTGGAGGATGAATGGATACTTGTTCATCTGCTCTGCTTCAGCATCTACATTCTTGAAACTATGAATCTCCTAGAACCGAATGCGTAGTGGAAGAGCGAGCCATGGTGCCTTCTTCTTTTAGTGCATCCTAGCTTTTAATCATGCTGAGATGTGATATGATACTTCGTGCATGACAAGTATGTCCAAGGCAAACTTTGGTAGAACATGCAGAGATTTCTTCATGCTGTACATCCATATGAAGGTGTGAGATGGTGAGTGATTCCAATCAGCTATGTCTATCAATGCCTCCATTGATGCCATCGACATGTAGATTGGATCTTGTTCGAATATCATCTTGTAAACTGAGGTGACAAAATGATCGGACAACCATGTGATAACTCCTCTGAAGCTCCATTCAGACAACATCTTACAATAAGTGTTCACAGTAGACTCCGCCTATTTCTGGAAAAACTAGTGTCTTTTCGATCTACTAGACCCACTAAGATGGGTAGCTATCTTAGAAACAAACAATTCAAAACACTTCAATATTTCCTTTATGTATGATAGATAAGAGAGAAGCAAAGAGGAACAACCTGTATCTTCCGCTTGGCTCCTTGCTTGTTTCCTCTCTCCCTCGATAGAGCCTTCCACTCTTCTCCTACTTGTTCTGCTTTAGAGAATACCTATAGAGGCAAAGCAACAAAACACTATCAAAGCATATCGATCTATGATATCATAAACAATGCAAAATCAAAAATACATTAACCATACAATTGCATCTACTAATAACAAGATTCACAAATACACGATTATATGGAGGAAAACTGAAAGAACTTTATTGATAGTAGAAATAGAAGAGAGGATTACAACCTAGCTGTCTGATCCAGCATCATCCTCCCAACACAAAAGCCCTCTTCACCTCATGAAAAGAAAGATCACCCAACAATATAATGTTTGTTCTCAAAGAGAAACCAATAGCACTTACAAATTACAAAATTCCAGCCTCTTAGATCTCTCAGATGAGGGATCTATTTATGGATATTTGCAGAGGGGTGAGTCAGCTTCTGGGTTTTTGATTAGTGTCATTTCACTAATAGTTCTTGGTTCCACTTGGAGATTTCATTGATCTCTTACTCATCCTTGGGCGAATTCAAAGAGGCAAGTGTTATATGAGTAGTTTCTAGAAGATTCTCTGGGTTTCCACTTAGCAAACTGCCTCTACCATTTGTCTACTCTCACCCATCGCACCCTACAGAAGGCTCTTTTAGTATGCATCACACCTGGCCAGTGTAGCAGCCAGTATGCACTGCATCCTAAGCATGGAGCAGTTTGTATGGTCCAGTTTTCGCTAGTTCTGAGTGGTTTTTCAGGTGGAACTTCTGGGAAATGATGTAATCAGTTGACCATGATCCTTTAGGGTATGAAACAAAACTTTTAGGGGTTTAAGAGCCCTTGGTTTATCGACATATGTGATTGGGGTTACAATGCCCAAATATGTCGATAATAGTTGCCCCCTAAAGCATGAGGTCGTAAATCTTCTGATGTCGAGTGAAATACTTTATCAAGAGGATCCGAGGTATTTAAGTTGAAGGTGACCTGTAAAAAATACAACAATACATCATATTCATATTATTTTCATGATCTAGCTGAGGTGGGAATTCCGATGTTCAGCTTTATAAATTCATTTTCATGTACATAGGACAGATAATCATCTATTGTTGCAGACTGGTGATTTTTGTAGTGTCATCATCCCTTAGCTTGGATGATCATCTGTGTAGTTTCTGTGTACATTTGACGTCTTTATTTTCTTGAATATATCACAGCCCGGATGGATGAAACTAGATCCAGGGTCTTCAAACTTGTTCAATCTTCACCTGATGTACAAGTCGATCCATGTGAAAAGATGTTCTGAAGTCGAACATGGAAAGACATCGCCTGATTACCAGACAATGATGTAAGCCGTTAACAAGTGCGAGAGCAATCACTGATAATGATAATGACCCTCAAGGTACTACAGTACAATTCACGTGGTGTGAATATATGATTCGATGTCAAACACCACCTAAAATATTTCAGTCGAAGGCCATTAATATAAACTTGTCATCGGAAGTGAGAAACTTGCCATCGAGGCATGTAAGCTTCAAAGTATTGAAAGGGTTGTTCCTAAGTCAGCTTCTTGGATAATGAGTTGATGTCGACAAGAAGTGACCTATCGTAGGAGGGTCGTAATAAATCCCACATCTACAACACAAAATGAAGAAAATGATTTTCTAGAGGTGAAAATGATTTGATGATACGAGGTTCAGGAATGGCAGTCAAGAAAAATGGAGGGTGAAGTTATTACAGTGGATGAGGCATTAATGTGGTGGTGAATTATTTGAATGGCTTCTCTTGAACATATTGGCGACACTGAGATGGATTAGTAGCATTAACCCAAAAAATGGATGGTATGGAGGACCAATGGTGATGTGACCAGTGAATGGAATAACCCAACCCGACTTAATCATGGTGAGGGAGTGAAAGTGTCATATTCAAGAGAAACCTACTACCAATGGAGTTCTTCAAGTTTTCTTCCCTTTTTCTCCAGTCATTGCTGACCAGTACCTCTTTATTTTTGCCAAGCTTGAGGAGGATAACATATGCTTGTTCTATAATTTTCCCTTCGGGCAAAACTGTTGCTATGTTTTAGTTAGCCTAGCGATAGTGAAACTCACTCTTGTCTGGATGGACAAGTTTGTCACTATTGTTTTAATGAGTTTAACGACAAAGATAACTCGATCCTTTTCATATTTAGAGAGTTTGAAAAGAGACAAAAAGTAAACTTCAGCACTCATTTTTCGTGGCATAATCCCTTAAGTCCAAAAAAGTATAAAATAATACGAAAGGGATGACTTTTCTATAGTTTTAGGGAGCCGAAAAATACAAGCGCTCGATCTTTTTGTGGAATGATCCTTCAGGTCCAAAAATATTAAAATGTAGAGGAGGGATGGTGCTTCCCCTTACCTTAACAAGCTGGAAAGGCCAATAGCTTGACAATCTTTTCATATTTTATGAGTCTAAAAAGAGCTAAAAGAGACTCGTTTTTGAGGAATGAGTGATGTTTTCGGGTAGCAAGTAGTTCCAAGTAAGTTTGGAACTTCTGAAACATGGTAGTGTAAAAAGGGTGGCTAACAGAATCACTCATTGCAACTGTTCCTCAAAAGGGTAAACAATCAAGCGGAATCGTATGATCAGCCAAAAGAATGGAGGTGACGGTAAGAACATAACCAAGGCTCAAAAGGTTGATAGCAACGCAATCACAAAGGTTATTTACTGAGGGTGGATTCTTTTTTTAATGAGATTGCATCGGAAGAAACTATGCTCAGTGGCACATTTATTTTTTAACGAGCTTGAACCTTGTGGAAACATTGTTCATCCCAGTCATTTTAAAGATGTCTCTTAATAGTAGGTTCATTTTTTAGCGAGCTTGCACCATTTGAAACCTTGCTCATGGCCTTTTTATGTAGGCTGGAAATGACCAAACTACAGAGTTAACTATACTAACAGCTAAAGAACTACTGAGGTTAGGTAGGATAGTTTTGTCTTTTGCCTAGATAAAACATTTCCTTTGTTTTGCCTCTGTACCACCGACAAAGGTGAATGGTGGATCAGACAAATCACCTAACCTAAGCAGTTGAACTAAAAGCTACGCTAAAACACTATAAGGTTAGAATGAAACTGGTCGCTTTTCACTTGCATAAAAAGGTTTGCATGCCGCCAGGTGTTGAGAAGACGAGAATTTCTAGGTTACCTTATGGAAGTCCCTTCATTTAAGCGGGATTGTTTCGTCTGCGGAGCAGACAAGACACTTCCCTGGCTCTGTCCATTGAAATAGACAGAGGTGAATGGTGTGAGCTTCCAATAACATAATGTGTGAGGATATAAATGTTTCGGACTGATCCCATATCTTACACAGTAATGGTGTTTCAGGCCGGTCATATAACCTACACGGAAATCTATTTTTTCTGCTGGGTTTGCCTGCCGAAGCAGATTAGGGTGCATGCACCCTAATCTTTGTTACATTCACCGAACTACTCGCGGTAATTAGGTGGATGAACTGGAGGTTGAAGAGACATTCTTTGTACAAAGAGACCATTTAGGGATGATGTTTGATTCGTAGCTATGTTTGAACTGGGAAATGAAAGTTGGCCGATGAGTTGCACCATTCTGCCTTCATGTGGGAAGCACATCACTCGAAAGAGTGTGGAAACAATAGCTCCCATTTTGTAAATGTAGTCACGCCCAAGGAGTATATTGTAATCTAGTGGCCCTTGGACTACCATCACATTCAAGTGAACGATTTTCCTTTTCAAAGTTATAGGCAACTTTGGAAGGATCCCTAATGGTTGACTGGTTCCTTTGTTGAAGCCTGACAAATTTTGATTCTCAAGAAAAAGCGATGGCGAACCAGGCACTTTCCAAGTAGTTGAGGAGATGATACTCATAGAAGCCCCTTCATCTATGATAGCGCCAGACATGATCATTTTGTAAACTTGTACTATGATTCGGAATGGTACATTAGATTGAAGGCGGGGTCCTGCTAGTTGATTCCAATCGAAGGAAATGACTAGATTGCTTGGACGGGGGACCGTATAAATAGCTGGATGAATCTCTCGAAATGGGAAAATTCCTTCCTATTGTAAAGGAATGGAAACCCCCATGTTCATCAGACTCTATGTTAACAAAAGGAATTTGAATGGTGTCGTTCTCATTCTCTTTAGAAATTGTATCATCTAAAGGTGGACCCTCTGAAGGCAAGATTGGGTCGGCTGCCATCTCAACTTGTTGACTTTGGTTTGGTATGGATTCAGAGGGTTTATCTTCAACGATAGGCATTTCGACTGAAAACTGAGTTATGTCAGTCAGATTTTCAACTAGCAATGGACTTGGTAAGAGTTTCTTGTACCTAGGTGGAAGTCACTACGGTGAAGCATGACGGTTATCCAAGACACTTTTGTCTTCGTCCAAGAACGGACAATGGTGAAGGGCATGATCACCTTGGAACAACCTACAAGGAAATCTGAACTTTCCTTTTTTTCCATTGACTTCATTTTCACTAGTCGATGGTGTGCTCTCAACATGATCAATAGAGGTTGATGACACCAGATGGTGCAAGCGGGGAGACCAATCTCTCATGATCAGTGGAATGCAAGGACAATATTGATGAAAGTGGTTTCCTCTGCAAATTATGCATGGAGATTTGGGTTTGGAAGGTTCGATGTGCAGATTTTCATCGGATGATGCATGGTTGCCCCCTTGCTTGACTGACTTCTTCTACTTCTTCTTCTTCTCCTTCCCTTTTTTCTTCTTCTCAATTACTTGGTTTTTAGTGTCACTAGTTTCACCAAGTGAAGAGGAAGAAGGAGAGGGAGAAACAAATGAAGTAGAAGATGAGGGGACAACTTCAGTATCATCTAGTTGCTGATTTGATTGCTAAGGAATTACGGTGTTTTGAACAATAGAGGTCGAGAATAGCCATACCAGCAGGGCAATTGTGATTCTTGGAAGGGAAAATGTAGCCATATATGGAGAACCAATATCTCCCCAAGAGGAGAAAGGACTAGGATTCCCCCCCACTCAGAAATCCTTGATTGGTGGATTCCATTACCTCAACCTAAGATCAACGAAGGAATAGGGATGTTATTCTGAATTAAATAAATTTTATGATGCTTTAACACAACTTTGATTTTTCAATTTTTAAGAGTCGAGAAAAAGCTAAAGATGACTTTAGTCACCTTTGATTTTTAATGAGCCTGAACTGACAAGTGCTTAGATGGACCTTTTCTTTTAACGAGTCGAAAAAGAATGAAAGTGACTACTCTGGAAATCTAGAGAGAGGGATTACAAAACCAATCGAAAAACTGCAATATACACATTGGTGGTAAATTAAAGTGAAATTACCAAGGATTTTATGTACAGCAGTCAATCTTCCCTAATGCTGTGTTCAGTGCATTGCGATCGATAGGGAGGCAGACACTACTTCCTAAGGATAAAGGATATCAACCTATTGTGGTCTCCCAATATATACTTGACAGTGCAGGGAGCATAAGTCCATACTGGAACTTGTCATATCAAAGAGGAGGAATCACCCAACCTTCGATGAAAATGATAGTTACCAGGCTTTACGATGCCAGAATACGTCTCTAGCCTAGACCTCTAGATGTGTTGCGTTAGGTTCCAAAGCATTTTCATGTTCATTGAGATTTATATTAGAGTTGATTATTTTTAGAAGTTTGTCTTTCAAGGTTCACTGCGTGATGTGGATGTACAATTCCTAAATATGCAATCTAAAATGATAAACAGTCATTTGTTTTCTTTTAGCAATGAAAATCCTAGCTACGAAGAAAACAAGAGTACGATTCTTTCAACAGAGAGTAGAGAGCACACACTAAATGCACTTTTCCTAAATCATTTTTTGCATGCATTCTAAATGCAAATGCACATGCATGTATTTGTTTTTCTGTTTCCTTAATGTGTGAATCCAAAAAAGGAAAACTAAGTACAGATTCAAACTATTTTCTTCAAAGCGACACTTCAACGACTTCTCCTCAAAACGAAAGGAAGACTAAGATGATAGTTTCAATTTCAAATGGAAAACTGCTTTCAACACTTCAAATGTTGACAATTCAAATCAAATACAATGACAAAAGTACCATCAACTATCTAAAGGAGGAAGACTTTATGACACTCTTCTTCTTGACTCAAAATGACAAGTACGTCACTTCTTTATATGAAAACGACAGTTCGATTAAGCTACTTTTGAAAAAGAAGGACTGTAAATGATGAAAAATACATAAAAAAACATTCATAGATCCTGATCAATGGAGGCTGAATAATGTAAAGGAAGAAGGTTTCAGCAATGATATACTGATCATAAGCAGCAAAACTACTGAATAGATTAGAAAACAAGGAGGAAAAACCAAATTTCTAAGAGAAAAAACAATATCATTCAATCATCGCACCTGTCCTTAAAGCAAACAGGGATGCATCTCACCTGCAACACACGGGAGGTGTGATGCATACAGGCTGCCAGTTACAGACAATGCGATGGACTAGGGAACGAAACTGAGTTTGGTTTTTGCTTAAAATTTGCAGCTAAGTTCAGTGATTTAGGCTGAGCTATGATAGACAGTAAAAGCAAAGTACAAGGGAATGATCTTATGAGGTTATTGAGCTAACACAAGGGAACTTAGGATGTTTGCAAGTCAGATGTTCAATCCATAAACCAACCTGGAGATTGACTGAAGCAGCATTGATCTACTTTGCAGTTGCATAGCAAAAGTAGTTCGAAGGCTAACTAGCTTAAATTCAGGCTCCGTCTATAGTTTATAAAGTAAACAAAAATAACAAACAAACAAAATATTCATTCCCCAGCAGAGTCGCCATTTTGTTTCTGGGAAAACTAGTGTCCTTTCGATCTTCTAGTCCCACTAAGATGGGTAGCTATCTTAGAAACAAACAATTCAAAGCGCTTCAAGATTTCCTTTATGTATGAAAGATAAGAGAGAAGCAAAGAGGACCAACCTGCATCTTCTGCTTGGCTCCTTTCTTGTTTCCTCTCTCCCTTGATAGAGCCTGCCACTCTTCTCCTACTTGTT
Source organism: Pinus taeda (assembly GCA_000404065.3). NCBI lineage: Eukaryota > Viridiplantae > Streptophyta > Pinopsida > Pinales > Pinaceae > Pinus > Pinus taeda. The sequence continues at coordinate 122,807 of APFE030122561.1, read as the reverse complement.
CTACTTTAGAGAATACCTATAGAGGAAAACAAACAGAACACTGTCAAAGCATCTTGATCTATGATATCATAAATAATGCAGAACCAGAAATACATTAACCATACAATTGCATCTACAAATAACAAGATTCACAAATACATGATTATGTGGAGGAACACTCAAAGAAGTTTATTGATAGTAGAAATAGAAGAGAGGATTATAAACCAACTGTCTAATCTAGCATCATCCTCCTAGCATGAAAGGCCTCTTCACCTCATGAAAAGCAAGATCACCCAACAATACAATGTTTGTTCTCAAAGAGAAACCAACAACACTTATAAATTTCAAAATTCCAGCCTCTTAGATCTCTTAGATGAGGGATCCTTTTACAGATATTTGCAAAGGGGTGAGTCAACTTCTAGGTTTTTGATTAGTGGCATTTCAACCATAGTTCTTTGTTCCAGTTGGAGGTTTTATTGATCTCTTACTCATCCTTGGGCGAATTCAGAGAGGCCAGTGTCATATGAGTAGTTTCTAGAAGATTCTCCGGGTTTCCACTTAGCAAACTGCCTTTGCCATTTGTCTACTCTCACCCATCACACCCTACAGAAGGCTCTTTCAGTATTTATTGCACTTGGCCAGTGTAGCAGCTAGTATGCATCACACCGTAAGCATGGAGTAGTCTGTATGGTGCAGTTTTGGCCAGTTCTGAGTGGTTTTTCAGGTGGAACTTTTGGGAAATGATGTAATCCATTGACCATGATCCTTTAGGGTATGAAACAACATTTTTAGGGGTTTAAGAGCCCTTGGTTTATCGACATATGTGATTGGGGTTGTAGTGCCCAAATATGTCTATAACACCGCCAGTGACCATACCCACTTCAAGCCCGAAAACTCCTATCAGGCACAGACTACATCCAAGATGTAGGTAGACATGTATATTTCTACTTTCATACCTTTGGGTGGCTATCGAGCCACCATTACCTGCTTCTTCAACTGATGAGCCAACATCCCAGATCGATTCCATGGTTTTCCCTCTCTAGTGAGTTCATCCAGCACGATTACCCAACTCTGTGGTAAGGTTTGCATACTTTCTTGGCCATATAGTAGACATGCAAAAATGACCAAATATTGATACACCTTTCGCAGTATCTTAGTCTTGTAGATCTGGTTGGGTGTTGTCTTGAATCTAGCTGCCTCTTTTACCCAATTCTTCAAAATGTCTTTGGACTTGGCATTGTTGTTGGGTAAGCTGAAGCAAGTCTCCATGATAGTCACCAACTCTGACATCTAATACATCTTATCATAATCATGTGCCCTAAAGGTTCCAATATTCATCCCACTGACATTTCTCAAGGTCATTATCTCGGGATGAGTGTGCAAGATGATCCAGTGTATCATGTCCGTGCATGGGAACCTGTGGTATTTGCATGCAATCTAGTACAAGCCAAACTTGTGTATGTTCACATATGCTTGACGATCTTCAAGGTCTTCCAAAAATGTTCTTGCAAATGCATCATTGACCTCTTTCAATTTCAGTTTGATTTCCTTATCTAGAATCAGCGTGGTATCTTCATAGATCGGTAGACTTGCGGACACTTGGTCAACCGTTGCTCCAGTTGCACTTCTATCAGTTTCCTTTGATATTTCTCTCTTAGAGGCCATTGATCCTGAATTGTTAAGATATAGATGAACACTTGCTAGATCTAGACACAAAGTTACATGCATGGAAAGAAATCTATCAATGAAAAAACAAAGGAAATTGTAGGAATGACATAACACATACCTGGTGAATGACTGGTAAGGATTGTGCAATTTCTTCTGGGAGGTTGGGAGACTAGCTACTAGACTTGCACAAAAGAAGTTTGGGCTATCTGGGAGGAAAGACTCGCTATTAGAATTGTGTAATGCGCAATCTAGACTGACTATTGACTGTTGGAATTGTGCAATGAACAACTTCAGCTGGCAATGGCTGCAGGCTCAGTGACTGCATTGAGCAATCTTCTGGGTGAGAGGTTACCGCCCCTCAAGATTGTACAAAGAAGGCCTAGGGGATAGTTACCAGGTAGAAATGTGAATTTCTTGAGGGGAAGATAGAGCCTTCCCTCTTAGGATTGCGTAATGCTATCTTGGTGAGGCAGAGTCCGGGCCAAGGCTTCCTAGACTCGCCGATAGGCAACTGAAAGAAAATATCAAGGCGAATGCATTGCGATAATAAATGTAAGTAGAAGCAAATGATCGTGCATAACAATGAATAAAAGATTCAGAAAATATAACAACATGCATGTGGGTGAAGTGAGTCATCGAATCAACGACCATTCGTGCAAAATAGTTTCATGCATGTGACAGTAGTGAGATAGTAACAAAAATGAAATGGTGCTAGAACAAGCTTTTATGCATGTAAACAACAACCAGCATTCAAAGAAATCAAGAAAACAACACTCACACAATAGAAAACAAAAAAAGCGACAGAAATGCTACGAAAGACAAGTTGAGACCACTTACCTGTATATAGTTGAGTTTGATGCGTCGAAGATTCTTGGATGTGTTGTGGGATGTCAGGGCTCCAAGATCAGTGTCAAGAGATGAGATTTGCAGCATTGAATAAATAAGTTTGAAGCTCATGATGCGCATGCTACAAATCTAGGAAAGAGCGACACTTGGAGGAAATATTCTAAAACAATCTTTGCATGTAACCTTCAGCTACTAAAAATAGCTCCCTAAAATCTAGGGATGATTTTTGCATGTTTCTTTTTCTATTCTAGAAAAAATGTAGCCCATGCATGCAAGTCAAGTTTACTTGGTCTCGAGTGGAACTAGTCAAACCAACTGCACATGCAAGTGCCTAGTCAACTGTAGGGAGAAAATGCGTATTTCTGGAAGGGAGTTGGGCTGGCTTCCCAGAAGATTTGCGCAATTTCTGGGTAGATAAAATCACTTCTGCCCAAGATTGCACAATTCCCTTGCTAGGGGAAATTGCGCAATTTTATGATGAAGCTTCACTGGTAGAATTGCATAATTTTGAAGCCTAGCAGGCTGCCAGATAGAATTGCGCAATTTTTGGAGGGAAGGCTCGTTTCCTTCGAGAATTGCGCAATTTATTAAGGGAGTTGCTAAGCCTGTAGCTAGACAAAGTCCAAAGAAACAACCTATGAGGGAAATGCAACAAGCTTTTATAGATAGGCTGTCTCTTTGCAAGAAAATCATTGAAGCTTGTGTACTTAATGAAGCAAGACATGGTGTTGTGAAAGGTTGTTAGGGAGGCTCGAAAATGAAGCGAAGGAAAAAATTTGTAGGGTGGTTGTAGCCACTACAATAGATGGCGATTATTATGCAACTTCCCTTATGTCTTTATAAATTGAAGAGGTTGGTGATCAGTGTGGATGACTGTTTCCTTCCCCAAAATGTAATGCTTCCATCGCTAGCAAGCCTACACGATAGAATACATCTCTTTATCATAAGTGGGGTACTTCTGAATTGTATCGGAAAGTGTCTCACTATGATAGGCCACAGGATGCACATTTTGGGTTAGGACTACACCAATAGCATAGTCGGAGGTATCTATCTCAATGTCAAGTGGTTGTTGCAGGTCTGGAAATGTGAGTACAGGTGCAGAGCAGATGTAGTGCTTTAGTTCAACGAATGCCTTATGTTGGGACTCAGACTAGGAAAACTTTTCTTTCTCTTTGCCCTTGGTAATTTGACTCAAAGGCTAATAGATATGGGAAAATCCCAACACAAATCTCCAATAAAAATTTGCAAGGCCCAAAAAGTAGCAAAGCTCTATTAGAGTGGTCAGGGCTCACTAATCCAGAGTGACTTGGATCTTACTTGAATTCACATGCATGCCTTGCCCATCTATGATGTAACCTATATAGTAGACCTAGTTCATGCAAAAGGTGCATTTCTTCAAGTTGGCACACAGTTTGTGAGGTTGTAGGGTTTGAAGAATCTGTCAAATGTGTTTCAAGTGCTTCACCCAACTCTTGTTGAATATGAGAATGTCACGCAGATAAAAAACAACAAATTAGTTGGTCAAGGGCTGCAAGATGTCATCCATCAACCGTATAAAAGTAGCAGAGGAATTTTTCAACTCGAAGGGCATGACCAGCCCCCAGGCATTCAAAAAGGCATTCCTTGGATTTGAATATGGTCTTCCATTGATCCAGGTGGATGTTGGTGGCCACCCACCTATCCCATTTGGACCCCCACAATTGTCTCTTTCAGCATTTTTAGTTTCCTTAATTGTAGCACAACTTACTATTTTTAGCAGTTTTTCGGGTCCTGAACTTCCGGAACCATTTTGAGGCCCTAAACGACATTTTTTGGGCAATCCAAGGGCAACACGGGTCCATGGAATGTACCAATGTTGCCCGTTCCAACAATGGTATTTCTCGGATAGATCTTTCTAACGAGCTATCATACGCGTCAAACGGAGATCGTATGCCAAAGTTACGACCCCGGGAAATTGATGTACCAATTTACCCAAAACGGGGCCCACAATTTGGCGTTTCATCTTCTAAGGGTCGGTTTGGAATGTGAAGGTTTTCCATTGTTTTTGATTTAGTCATCGGAGATTCCACAGTAAGAACGTTTTTCTGCCAACGTTTCGAATCCCAACTGGGATCCATCATCAGGGCAACTAGAAGCTTCTCAATAATAAATAGGCCTTCGAGTCTCATTGTAACACAAGTTGGGAATAGTTCAGAGACATGTAGCCCCACATCTCTTCTCAAAGATAAGCTACCATCGTCCTAGCTGGTTTATTTCCAATTCTGGTTGTAAGCATATTTCGGTCTTTTCCATTAATGAAATGAAGTGTTATTTCTGCTGCATCTCTTTATTTATGGTTATTGCATCTCTGTATTTATGGTTATCTCTGTAATCTATTGCGTTCCTATTTAAATCCGGATCATCCATACATCTCTGGTTCTATTAGAAATTGGTAATAGTCATACTTCAAATCATTATTACTAAAATACATGGCCTCGTTGAGCTAGTCCAGGAGGTCATCAATCTGTGTGATTGGATACCTGTTCCTGAAAAGGATTTTTTTAGTGCTTGATAATTAATGTGGAGCCTCTAGGTCCCATTCTTCTTTTGTACGAGCACAACCAGGCTTCCACAGGGTGAGAAGCTTGGTTGGATGTTCCCTTTTTGCAGCAAATCCCAGATCTGTTGCTGGATCTCTTCATTTTCTAGAATGGAGCAACAATATAACATCCCATTGGGAAGAGGTGCTCTAGGATCAAATTAATCGAATGCTTGACATGGCAGTGCAAGGGTGCCTTTGTGGGTGAGGAGAAGATGTCCCTCTATTCTTCCACGACCTTACCCTCCTGATTTTGTTGCATAGAGGAAACCTTCATGGGGGCCATGGATGTGGTCACAATCTTCCCCTTATCTTGAGAGTGAATCAGAAAGAAAATAAGCTTCCTAGTCTATTATATGATCTTACTGCATTTCTTAGCAGAGATTAAAGAGATGGAGGTAGGCGGGCTACCTTCGATATCCTGTATAACTTATTTCCCAAAGTAATAATAACAGTGTGAGGACTAGACTCATAAATAGCATGAAACTTCCATAAGGATGGTTGTCCTAATAATAAATCACAAAATTCAAGAGAAGGAGCATCACACAATACCTCATCCATGAAGGACTTGATGTTGTAGGGAAGACAACACTACTGGATGACGCAAGGATTTCATCCTTGGTGAAGCCACTCGATAACTTATGACTGCTAATGTGGTGTGGTAGGTAGGTCCAACTTCTTCACAACCTTTGTTGAAATGCATTTTTTTGGCTCCCACTGTCAATAATGAACTGCAGTAGAGAACCCTTAACCCAAATCTGTGAGTGTAAGAGACACTCCCCCTCCTCTAGATATTCAGGCTCAATCCTATTGACCTTGGTGGCGGTAACGATGGAGCTAGGCTCTGCATCAATAATATGCTTCCCTTTGTCATTCCCCTTGTCGGGTTTTGAATCAGAGTCAACAAATGCATCTGACTCTGAAGCTTTTAACTCGGCCTCCGGTGATTACTTAACTCAACACTCACCTATGTTGTGAGTGGGGCTCTTATGGAAATCATGCCACTTTCGTGTGTCCTTCTTTGTCTTTGTGGTGTTTTTCTTTTCTTGCAACTTCAACAGGTTGTCTTGGTTCACCACACCTTGGATTTTTCCTCTGTTCTACAGTTTGGAGGTGCCTTTCCCTTGCTTTGGATTTGTAGATCCAAAGTCTCTCTTCTTATGTTTAAACTTTTTCTTGATCTTGACAGTGTATTGATAGGTGGCACCAAGCGAGGAGATGTCCAAGAACTCATTCTTGTCTTGGATGTATTGATGTATATAGTCATGGTACTTGAGTACTAGACGTCACTCATAATCCTTGATACCCAAATTCATGTGAAGGGTATGAAAAATATTTGTGAACTCTGACACATCCTAGTCCATTCCCAGTCGCAGTGTGGTTCACCTTATGTACTACTCTTCATAACTTCCGATAGGGAAATATTGCTCGTTGATGGTGTCAATGAAATAATGCTAAGTGGGTACAACTAAAGACAATGAGGGTTCCCTCTCATCACTCTGATCAACGTAGGTTTCCCACCAATCCTTGATGTGGGATTAAGGAGTGAAAAAGTAATATTTTCCCTATCGAAAATATCATGAACCAAAAAATATCCTTCCAATAGATTTAACCACTTATCCATGAAATCTACATCTATCTTACCTTCAAATATGGGAGTGTCAAATTTTACTTGTACCTTAAAGGGAGTAGGACCTCTAAAGTGGCTATTGGATGAAGATGCATCGCCTATGGGCATCCGCTAAAGGATCTAGGCAAAGTTGTCCATCATTGCAATCCTTTGTCACTCAATGGATTTTTCAAGAGATATTTTGAAAGGATATACTAGTCGGGCTCTTATTTCTTTTCTTTTGCCAAGGGAATCTATCAAGGTCGGCAACATTGGTCATGTAAAGGTTCAACCAGCTTGAGCCCTAACTACTTATACCTTGACCTCGTTGGGGACATGCACAGAACAAAAAGAAAGAGCAAACCACTCTACTACCACTAATCCATATTTATGTAGGAACACATTAAAATACATATTTAAATAGAGACACAGAGCTACAATGAAAACCGAACTTCAACTCTTTGATAGCAAAATACTAAAAATTGTTTACATGAAAAATGGAGATAAACTAGCTTAGGCAATGGTAGTTTATCTCTAACAAGAGATGTGGTGGATACATGTCTTTTGAATTATGTTGCAATGATTCTAAAAGGCCTATTTATTATTGAGAAACAATGTAAAACCCTAAATATCCAAAAACCTAACCCTAGGAGATGAAGCACCAAATTTCTATGTGCTTCATTGGGGTAAATTGGTAGATTAACTTCCTAGGGTCGTAACTTTGGCGTACGATCTTTGTTTGACCCATATGAAACCTTGTTAGAAATATATATGTGAGGAATACAAATTTCAACTAAGAATACCTATCATAAGCTTGGAGTTTACCCATTTTATAAAAAAATTGTCGTTTATGGTCTCAAAACAATTCCAGAAGTTCAAGAACTGAAAAACTACCAAAAATAGTAAATTTTGCTACACTTAAGAAAACTAAAAGAAACAATGGTGGGGGTTTAACTGGAATAGGTGGGTGGCCACCAATATCCATTTGGATCAAGGTTGTAGTTAGGAAAGTTGATGTGAGCCTCACAAGATAACATATGAAAGAAAGTAAGTCACGATGGTGAACACTGGGTCTAACCCAATGGACCAAGATTAGGTGACATTGTCTAAGAGGTTCAAATATCTTGAGATGACTTTGGTACAAATTATTGAAGGTTTGGAAGGATATGGAAAGGAGTTTGAATAACTTCGAGCAAATATTAAGGAGATTAAGAGCGTCATTGAGTCAAGGTCATACTCCATTGAATTTGTAGTGAGACAAGCCCAAGATTACAAAGATCAAATGAATGACTTAGAGGATCAGTTGAAGTCACTTCTAGCACTAACAAGAGACCAAGATGATACCATTACAGTATTGAAGCAAGCCATAGAGTAGAGTCCAGGAAGTTCATTTATGAAGGTGAAGCTGAAAGAACAAGAGATGTATCATGGGATAAGAAGCGCTAAGGTATTGGGAAACTTTTGATGGGTTATGGAACATATGAATGGTTGTTCTAATGATATGAAATTAAATGCAACAACCATGTACCTGATAGGAAGAACACAAATTTAGTGGAAAACTAGGGCTGCCGACTTAGCAACAGGTCGCATCATAGACATAATTGAGACTTGGAAAGAGCTAAAAGAGGCTTTGTACATGTAGTTTGGATCAAGGAATGAAGAATGGGTGGAAAGGGATCACCTAAGGGAGTTGAATAGTACATGTAAGACCCAAAACTATATTAAACAATTCTTAGGTATTATATTGGAACTTAGAGATATGCATTTGTAGGACAGGGTCTAAAATTTTATTAGTTATCTTTAACTGCGGGAAAAGAGTGAAGTGATGAAGTAGGGAGTCCAATCTCTTGCAACAATCATCATTGGAGAAAATAAAATTCTTGACTACTAAATTGATGGTAAGGATACAGAGGAGATGCAGAGTGATAAGCGAAAGAAGAGGATGAAGTACTAGGAAAAAGGGAAGACTTCCAAGGATGGAAAACCAACAGGTGCAAACAAAGAGAAGAATACCATACCTTGTTTGATTTGCAGAGAGGATGGCTTGGAAAGGAATTGCCTGATCAAGCAGAAGGTCATTTTTTTGGAGTAGCAAGATGCAACTAAAGTAGGAATGTTGCATGTATTAGGAGAAATATTTTCGCATAAGAAGAAAGAAAAAAGTAAGGATAAGGAGGGAACTCAATTAGATTTTGTTGGGGTGGAATTGGGAGGAATGTAGGTGACAATAGTGGTCAACAATGAAGTTACCTACAAATTTTTGAAAGAAGAAGTAGCAAGGAAGCTTGTTCCTATGGTCAAACCCAAGACGGTCTCTTGCAAGGCTATCAACATTAAAGACATGCGGGTGATCAATTTGAGTGATGATGTCCATATTCACATGGGAGATTGGCAAGGAAAGGTTTATCTTACAGTGGTGAAACTTGTATCCCTATGCCTCAGATGGGACATATATTCATTTTGTCGGGACATGAGTTGATCATAGTGAAGATATAAAGAGGAGAACTGAATATAATAGTGATGATGACCACCATCTTTGAGAGTGAAATGAAGTATTGTGGTGCTACATGTAAAGAGTTATGTAGAAGTAATGGGAAGTCTCTTCTCTCATGACATGCATACACCATGTCCACTTTGACAAATAGAGTAGAGAATTTAGAGAAGAGGGCAAGAAAATTGTAACACCCTCCTCCCACATCAACCGAAATAATTGGCCAACCGGGGTAAAAATGTGACAATAAGTTACTATGATATGATTAGACTGCCTATGTGTTAGTTAAGGAAGTCAAACTACCAGAACACATCACACATACCTTCCACATTATCAAAAGAACTCCCAGGAACCATCCCAACCACTTAGGTAACTAGATGCTTAGACCAAATGATGTTTTAGTGCATCAAACCCCTAGACGCTCCCTTCATATGGACCAAGGTGCATCTAGGAGGCTCCGAAAGCTTCCATGGAAAGGGAAAGGGTGCTTATGGGGACATTTTACCTAGTGTTATGCCTAGGACTCTAGTATTTTTTCCACTTTTAGCAGGCCGAGAACCTAGGTCACTGCCTAGAACTCCATGAAACCTTCAGAAGTGAATTTACACAACAAAACAATGATACATTTGAAAAAACATTGACAGGGACTAGACTGTACCCCTACTAGCCATGATAGGAATTTTGTCAAACATATAGCAAAGATGAAATATACAGGTCTTAACAGCAGAGTTGAGCATATCTCATACTTATCTGAGATTCGCTATGAGGCATTATTTCCTTATCGCATTAGCTACATTATCATCTATTAGGCTAGAGATACATTTTTCATTCATTTATACGTAAAATTATGATAAGACCCATACATCACCACTGTCATAATACATATTCATAACCAACATAATAACAATAGGAATACCAAGGAAAAAACAACCATATAATCCACATATGAATTGGTATAATACTCAAGAAATAATGAGGAGAAATAACCTCATATTAATGAATGCAATGACCAACTAGGTTTGGGACTTCCACGAACCACCTGACCATAGACATGGCTGAGCAAAATCTCTCTTCAGCCAGTCACCCCCATGCCATACTCTATGCATGAATATAGGATCTCATGGAACAATCCATCAAAACCGAACTAGGGCTTCCAGAGGCCAAACCACCTCAACCCATCAAACAATGGTTCCACCTCACAGTTGGACATCACAAACAGTCACTATATTGGTCTCTACCCAAGCCTTTTAGGGATCCAGAGCATTTGTTCCAGCCAAGTATTCTAGGACTAGTAACTCAACCCACAACTATCGTTGAGCTTCCAGAGAATTTGTCCAACCAAGGCTTCCAGGACTTGTAACTCAACCCGAAGGTAAAGGAAACATGAGAACCAACCAGAAAAGAAACAGAAATGAACCCACAACACCATGACTATCCTAGAAATGGAAAGGATAGGAAAATCCACTTTAAATCCAGGAAATCCTCGATGCAAATGACACATCATGAAGAAAAAACACATGCATATGCCATGTATCCCAAAACTAGTCAGGAAAACATACCTGCAACTGGGTAACTGCAAGAAAAACTTGTTGTAGCTACTGATCATGATGTCCTCTTGCTATTTCCTTCTCTTCCTTTTCCTTATTGCTCCAAGCATCCAAGTATGCCACACTCTCTAAGAGTGCTCCATGAAAACTCCAAGTGTCCAAGAGTATGATAGAGAGAGAATAAAATGAGAGCTCCAAAAATGAACTGACAAAAGGCTACACTGACCAAGCCTGAGCAAAGCTTTCCAACTGATCCTCACAAGCTTTTTTATCAATGAGACCTCTTTTTTCTTCAATTTCCATTATTTTCCTTCATTTTCCTCCTCACATGAAACTTGTGACCTTTCACCTTCCTTTTGTCCTTATTTCCATTATTTTCATAAATAAATGTGTCAAAAATGACATTTTGCCTTTCGAGAGCCTTTGACAATTTCCTTAGCCATAATAAACAGAATTGACACCCTACTAGGATTTTTTTTCTCACCATTCATCTTGGAATATGTGTCCCATGACATTGGTCTTATATTTTTTTACATGAATTTTTACGAGGGCTATTACAAAAATTGGAATAAGCAAAGTAAACCAGGATGGTAGTAGTGGTTCAGAGATGTGACCAAGGAGAGGTGCCATGGCATGTTAAGGCTAAGGAGGAGGTTGGTACATTGAGATTGAGCCTAAGAGGTCGGCCATGGGATCCAAAGATTTAGAGACTTGTTGATAAAGTAGAGGACATGATACGGTCATATCCTCCTTTACTAACTTACATGACAAGGAAGCATGAAGGGATGCTACTAAGAGAGAATACATTAGATGAGGGTGGAGATCATCATGACAAACACTCCTATCCATATCATTGAGCCATCAGGACATGGCTCGTTGTTCCAGACAGGTGGTGAGTCAAGATCATGGGGGTACCTAGGATGGTACCTCTACGACAACATATTGGTGGAGTTGTGATGATTTGGTATTGAGGATATTGCATTGTAAGACATGAGTTCTTATGGAGCTTAGTGTGACAATCATATTAGCTTCCTGATTCATTGAGCCTCATTAGGGGATAAAACACATGTTAATATGTAGGAGTGATTTCCATAGATGTAGTCAAAGATATCATTCGAAGCGACTTCATCCTCATGATATCCAATGGGAGATGACTGTAGGGTTGTAGCTAGATTATTGGTAGGATACAATTAACTTTGGGTGGAGGAGGATTTCAGACCAAACATTTGGGTGAACCTTTCACCAAGGAGTCTTCCATGGATGACATCTTCCTCACACAAATTGTGACGAAGATATCATAAGAAATGCAATGAAAGTGGATGTAGGGCAAGAGCACACCAACATGAGGTGTCAAAAAAGCGACACTTGGGGTTTCCATTGGGTGCATGTGGGAAGCTTGGTGGCATGAAAGATATGGGTGACTAAGTAGCCGACTTGGCCTAATGATGGGTGAGGAGGTCTGGGATGACATTATGGGAGGTAGCATGGACACCATGGGACATGGGGAAAAATGCCCCTAAACAAACAACTAATTGGTAGACACAGTTAGCCGGGCATGAGTTTGATTGAAGGGAGGGTTCCATGGTGGGATGATTGGTGGTTTGAGTTGACAAGATGAGGCTAGCTGAAATTTTGTGTCAATGAGGCGAGTCGAGGGCATTAGCTAGGTAGGGAAGACGTGCGAGACAATTCGAGGGCACCGACGTGTTGGCGAGATGAAACATGTGAGCTAAGGGTGTCAATTAGGTGAGACGAGATGGGTGAGCCAAAACTTGAGATCAAATGAGGTGATTTTGAGGGCATTGGGCAGAATGATTAGTTGACCCAACCTAATGTGCCCAACACTTGGGAAAGTCAACTCACTCATGGAATGAAATGATAGACATAACGAGCCAAATGAGTGTTGATGGAGAACCACATAAGGGGAAAGAAAAAATGAGCGAGTCATATATATGCACGACTCATATGATGGAACAAAGGCACAACTGGTGGAGAGAACACCAACATGAGAGGAGTAAAAAACGAATGAAGGATGAGAGTGGGAGATGAGGAGGAGGTAGTCGAGTCTCAAAGAAAGAAGAAGAGTCTAAATGAGCTTCGACCTGTGGTCGTGCACGGCCCAAGGTCCTTATGGGAAACTGAAATTGAATTGACCCATATTGGGCAAGGAAACCCATTTAGGGTAAGGAATGTCTTGCGGTATGGTGGAAGGGTGACTCGGTGGGGACTAAAAGATGTAAAGACCAGTTCTTTGCATTTTCTCAATGTTTCTTGATTCTGTGGATTTGTGGATGATTTGAAAATGGGGCAATTAGGCTCCTTGTCTAACTTACAAGCACCTCTCCCACTTCCAAAGCTTAAACGTTATCAAGTCTTTATGATTAACCAATGCGGAATTAAATATGCACTTGAAAATAAGGTGTATGCGTATGTCTGTTTTAGAGTTGTTTATGTGCTTTTAATATTCTGTTGTTTATGCTGATACAACATATATATAACAGTAAACAATGCATCAATAAAACAAAACACACAGAACAACAATTTAATTAGGAGTTCACCCAAAACTCTTGAGCTATTTCTCCGTGAGCTCTATTCAACTCAGCTAGGCTCTCTGGAATTATGGCAAAGTCCTTTTTTACAAGCTCTTGGCTCAACTCCACTGTTTTACAAGGAAACAATGGGTTTAGACACAATTTGTTCCCTGGCTCTTGAAGCTCTCGGCTTTTTGGCTCTCAGCTCTCACTCTAGCTCTTGGCTTTGGCTTTGGCTCTTGGCTTTGGCGCTTGGCTCTAGCTCTCGCTCTTTAGCTTTGGCTCTGGATCTGGCTCTTCGGGTCTGGCTTCTTTCGCTCCCTACAGCTCTCTAACTTTTCACTTAACATCCAAGTGACTCCCTTGGCTGCTCTCCACAGTAGCTTTTCACTTTTTCTCTGTTCTCTGCCTCCAGCTGGAAACCTCCTCTTCATTCTATCATTCGTTGGCTCTTTAAGCCAATCGGTGTTAGCCAATTTGTTTTTCTCTTCATCCTCTTCGGCTCCCAGCCTCTGTCCACTCAAATCCCCTTCTGAGAATTTAACAATCACTTGTTAACATTTTCAGGGAAGGTGGACACCTGTTTCTGCAATGGAAGGAACCATCGGCGCTTGAAATCCCCAGAAACAATCATTCCCTACTTACACAGAGAAACACTATAAAATACGAGAAAATTCACCAAAACACAGTCTATCAGACTTCAAAACCCATTAATTCCACTCTAGATTCCTTTCGGGTCTGCCTTTGGGCGCTAGTGCAATCGCCATCGTCGATCTATTGGATCCCTGATCCAACGGTCCATATGCAATTTCAGGCGGCCTAATAATACGGAGGTTACCCACCCGAAAAGGAGGTTTTCCTCTCTCCTCCACCAGCCACACGTCATTCACTGTATGGGATCAGGCAGAGCTAGCCTAAAACTGCTTTCTGCTTAAGGCCCGCCTGAAATCCCGCCTACGGAACTCAAATTTCATTAATCGCGCCTTCATTTCCCCTTCGGGTTCGGTTGTATCGTTTTCGGGCGTTTTCCTTTGTATTTCGCAAAATACATTAAAACATTGAAAAGTCCCACAAAATGGTTTTATGGTGGACTTGAAATGTTATGCATTTGCATCTATAAGTTTCATAGGGTCTAGTTTCATTGCTTATCACATCGCATATGTGTTTTGGTTAAAATCCCAAATACACAGGAAATACGTGAAAATCCGAATTCTCGAACCTGAAATTTTATACAATTGGGCTTTGAAGACTTATCAGGTCTGGCATTTTTATCGACATCGGGCGTCGTCGATCACCAATTGCTGATTTCAGCGATCGCAATATCACTTGACCCAGGGTACTATGTATCGCCGACGCCAATTCGTCGATCCGATCATCGGCGATCGACATATCACATGATCACAATCGCCAGATCCAAGGTCCCGATATCGCATGTGTGTTTTCCTCCGATCCAATAAGTTGGGGATCGACAATTGGGGGTTTCTCCCCTTTCCACTTAAGTCCATCTTTGGCCCTCTTCCAATGCTATTTTCCTTTATAAGGTTTCTTTTTTCATTTTGAGGGGATTTTGCCCCTTTTTCTAAGGAATAAAGGAAATTTTTTTTGAGCGATAACTTCTGCATCCTAAGTCCATTTTTTCCCATTCAAGTTGGAGTAGATTCAGAATGAAAATATCTTTACGATGGGGCTATGTCCAATAACCTCCTTGGACTTTCCTTTTCCTCAGTGAGGAATACTTAGACTTAGGAGTCTATGCAAAATCCATTTTGGATCAGTGGATTGAGCCATTGTCTTGGGAAATTGTCATAAATTATGGATTTGATAAAAGTAGAAGTCCAAAGAGTTGTTTCCTTTACAAATATGTGAGGTTGTTTACATTTGTTCAAGGTTTCTTGACTTTGTGGACTTGAGGACTGAGCCATTATCTTTGGGAATTGTTGTAAATTATGGATTTACTAAAAGTCAAAGTTTAGAGAGAGTTGTTTTCTTTATAAATTTGTTCATTAGTATGATGGTGTTGATGATAAAATAATGTCCGGCATATAATGCCCATGTCCTTATGAAGGGAGTTATGAAGGGAGTTTTAATTGAAGTAGAATTGACCATAAGATTGCTTGCACTATCGAAGAGCTATAATATTCTGCTACATAACTAATGGTATAGAATAGAAATTATATAAGTAGACATACTTTGAATCGTATTTTGAGTGAAATAGCTATGTTCTCCGCGATACAGAGCTCAAACAAGTCACTGTTGCACACTTGGGGATCGCGGTGTGCCCGAAAGGCACCTTGTAAGGGTAGGAAGCCATGGGTTACACAACACCCGCCCATCCAGGTTACAAATGTTTAATAAAGAAATACATATAAACAATTAATACACCAGGTTGCTCACATAGAGAGTTTGACGATTAAATCAATGAACAACTTTGTAGTAGATTAAGCGTTTCCACACTACGAACTAGCACACCTTGTTACAGAGTTAGCTAATATTTTAATTATTATTTTTTTTTTTCTAAATTATATATAAATAAATAAATATAATGAGACGGTTAGAATTGTGCACATTAGAAAGCTAAAACTTATCATTTAAAAAACTCTCAGATAAACTAAAAGATCCAGTAAATTTTAAATGCTAAATAATTTAAATTTTTTTTTTTTTTATATTTCCTTATATTTTTTTCGAAAATCCCTTTTAAAAATATACCCACGAAAAATCCAGCCACATACCATGCATAATCTTTAAGGAATTAAAAAATAAAATCCATTCCCGAATCTTCATAATCGTAATGGATGTTATCAATGGGCAATCATTGCCATGAAGTTGGTGGCGAGAATATTGTTGTTTGGTAAAATTTTAGAGAAGTCTTTATTAGGATGGAGGAATTGTTTGGATGGTTAAAAGTTGTCAGAATTTTTTGGTAAATAAATTTTAAAAAATATTACTGTGTTTGAATCATGGTTTTGATAATAGAAATGAATTAGCACCATCAAAATTTCTAAATCATCTAAAATTTTAAAATTTAACAATTATAATTTAGATTTACAAAAATCTCTACAAAATTGTATCAAGATCTTATTAAAATTTCTATAATTTTAAAAAAAAACACACTCTGATTAGACTATACCAAAATCGTACCTTAAATATTCCGTCAACTCGTGACGCTAGATTTCACGTTTACTTTAGGATAACCAACTCACGGCTTTTGGGATGCCGTTATGGTGATAAAATTTCCAGTGAGTCGTTGACTTGTGGCCAGTACTCCATGCACACGGCCACCGATTCCCGTGAGTGTGAAATTAAATGTTAACGTTTATTATAATCATTGAAAGGGATAGTACAGGACGGGAAAAACAACGTAAAACGCATTGTTATATAAAAAGAAATTACGGCGGTGCTAAACTGGTCAGACCTACTTTTATAATTTTATATTCTTCTTTTCCGTTTTATATATTTATTTCATTTTAGAATAATAAAAGTTTAGGTTGTGTTATAGAGATATTGATGAATATGACTTTTATATGGTGATTTGTGAGCAGAGTAGTCTAAAAGTAAATAAAATATTTCATAAAATTATGATAAAATTTGAAAATTTGAATGTATTTTTGATGGTATTAAATTCATTTCTGCTCAAAAAAACTCAAACATTTTAACATATTTATAATCGGTAAATAACGCCTTTGTGATCACGTTTGTTTTTGGCGTGCATGCCCTTGTTCATTTTCGTAAGCATCACGGAATTGATTGTTCACTTGCATGTCAAAAGTATGATTCAAGTATTGAATATGTCGAAATCAAAGAAGGAATTCAATGCAAAATTCCACATGAGAAAGTGCAATTGGCACCGTTTCCATGTAGATGATTCAACCCCACTGGCTCTTGCCTGGCTTTTTCATGCGCGCAGGCCCTCACTAACAAAAGGACATGTTATTTTTATAATATAATACACTTAGTATGATTTAAGTATTCAATATGTCGAAATCAAAGAAGGAATTCAATACAAAATTCCACATGAGAAAGTGCAATGTGTCACCGTTTCCATTTAGATGATTCAACCCCACTCGGTCTTGCGTTGGTTTTTCATGCGCGCAGGCACTCACTAACAAAAGGACATGTTATTTTTATAATATAATACACTTCTTTGATATGAAGCGTTGAGATGTGACAAGAAGCAAAAAGACAAATCAACACACCATCGAATGAATATGTGAAAATGAGTGTATTAAAAGGAAAATACATTATGGGATTATATTCACCAAAATGGTTGATTGATGGATCAATAAAGGGACTATGATACTAGAAGAGGAAAGATAATTGTTAGTTGTTTGAGGGATAAATAAAGTGGCTATGATATAGAAGAGGAGAGATAATTTTTGGTTGTTTGAGGGATAAATAAAGGGGCGCTATGATATTGGAAGAGGAGAAGAGGAAAATAAATTGTTAAGTGGTTTGATATTGTTAATAAGTATTATTATTTTTTATTGATATGATATTGGAAGAGGAGAAGAGGAAAATAAATTGTTAAGTGGTTTGATATTGTTATTAAGTATTATTATTTTTTATTGATATTGTTTTATAATCCGATTGTATCATTTTTAATATATTTTTTTAGAGCTTTGTATTTATGATTGGATAATATTAATTGTGAAAACAAAAATAAGTTAGATTTGGATATTCAATATGTTTATTGAATTGAGATTTTTTTAATTTTTATTTATTTTTTATTTTTTATTGGACATATATGTGGCTATATTGATTAAATGTTTATTCATTTTGTGTTACTTTAAGAAGGAATAATGTGTGGAGTTTGTGATCATTAATTAAGATTACTAACGAATCAATATTATCCATAACATATAATGTGTGGAGTTTGTCATCATTGATTAAAATTATTAACAAATCAATACTATCCATAACACATTTTTGACACATTGAAAGAAATCGCTAGGATGTGAAGATTTATTTTGGGATCACATGATGATCAAAAGTGCATTGAATAACTTAATGGTATTAGCTTCCAACATCAGTT
The DNA here is from genome assembly GCA_000404065.3 of Pinus taeda. NCBI lineage: Eukaryota > Viridiplantae > Streptophyta > Pinopsida > Pinales > Pinaceae > Pinus > Pinus taeda. Next base: position 104,529 of record APFE030122561.1, on the reverse strand, counting down.
ATGTATAAAAAAAAATGATGGGAAACGACTTATATGGGGTAAGCAATATTAACTAGTGTAGAGTTAGGGCTTTCATTAGGGTTATTATTTATGAAGTTCATCCCAAATCATCAAATTTATACATCAAAGTTATTTCTATTTCAAGTAGTTTCTAAAATACACAAAGATGTGCATTATTTTGAGTGCTTGGAGGAAAATTCATGTCTAATAAGATGAATATGAATACTTGGATATTTAAAATTATGTTTACTAGAGATCATTTTCATTGATTAAAGTTCATAATTTCGAGATGAACAAGTAGAGATATATTTTTGAAAACTCCATTTAATTTTCCTCCAAGTACATTCAATAAACATGAGGAAATACATTTTGTTGAATAACATAAAGCTCAAAGTGTTGTTGAGTCTTCATGACCAAAATGACGTGTATATTGTATATTTTAGATCACATGCATAATATGATTAATGCTGTTTGCATTAATATTATTTTATGACTAAAAATTAACATAGTTATTTTTCTTAAATTGGAAAAGTTACGAAAGTTAATAATGAAAATAAAAAAGTTATATGAATTAAAATATATTGGTATGCAATATACACATACTCATTTAATAATGTATAAAAATCACAGATGATAGTCGAGAAACATATTATAAAAAATAGACAAAGAAAATATCAAGATATGAATCACTATCATATTAACATCTTAAAGCTAGATGATGGATGACTTTCATTTGAACAAAAGAAATGATATTTTTCTGAGACTATGGATATTATCAATGGATTGCTAACATAAGAAATATCTGCAAGGTGAAGTTTGGTGAACCTATTCATTGACATAGAAGGCTTATGGCATTTGAAATGCTTAGTGCAATTGAAAATAAGATAGTGTATTCATTTATAATAGAGAAGAATATGCTTCATGCACATCTTCATCTAATGATTTATTTAAGGATAATGTACTGTTATAGTGTCTAAAAATCTACTAATGAGTTTTAATAATTATATTAAACATTTATGTAATTTTAGTGATATAATGTTTGTATTGTAACTTGAAAGGACTGATGAACTTACATATGGTATTTTACAAGGTTATGCATCATTTATGTGTTTTTATATTATATGATTTAACTATGAACAATATTTTTTAGGCTATCTAAGTTGAATATGGATAATTTATGAACTTACATATGGTATTTTACAAAGTTATAGATCATTTATGTGTTTTTATGTTAGATGATTCAATTATGAACAATAATTTTTAGGTTATCTAATTTGAATATGAATAATTTAATTGTCTAATTCAATATATTAGAATTGATTTTTTTTAAAGTTCATACAACTTTTGAAAGTAATGTTGAATTTTTAAAATATGTCTATATGATGATGCCATTATTTATTATTTGGTCATTGGAATGATAAACCAATCATTGGTAAATGAATATTTAAGGCTCATTGGATAGTTTTGTTTGCAACAATATTGAGGTTTTAAGCCATAGTTTTAAAAATGTCGCGATTTTAAGTTAATTTTTTATTATTATTGGTGACACAATTTTTAATTGATGGTTTAATTTTAAAATTTAGTTCGTAAAAATATTAGTTACTAAAGCCATAATTTCAAACAAGTTTCATTTTTATTTTTAATAAAAAATAACATTGTTGTTAGCACCAATTTTGGATTTAGAGATTAATTTTAACATTTTTATTAGTAAAATTATGGATTTTTAATATCATAGTTACAAAGAGTTATATTTTGCCCCAAATAAATAATACTACTAATAACACTACATTTTAAAAAATGTTAAATTTTAAAATTAAAATTGTTATTTTAAAATCACAATTCTCATTAAATTAATAAATAACATAATAAAGACCAATAATAACTTCCCTTAGACATTTTTACTATAATATTATTTAAAACAAAATAAAAATAATTTAATTTAAATTTACAAATAACTATACATCTAAAAAGCACTCAATACCACGAATCATTAAAATATAAATATATTAAAATAAATTTCAGAAGTTATAAATTTCAAAAATTACGTATTCCTTTCTTTCCTTCGAAGGACCAATTCATACTAATTGCCAAGTCATTTTTTTGACCAACAAACAATACTATAATGGTTGGGTAGCAACTTTTGTCAACCACTTCAAAAACTATTCTAACAAAATATTTTCAATATTATATGTTTTTAGTGAAGATAAATAAAGGTGATAATTTTGAATACACAACTAAGACTTGTGGGTATCCTCCACTACTGCGGGTTATTCTTTCCCATATACTGTATGGGGATATTTTTTAAATAATTGATATTGATAAAAGACCTATTTAAAACGTATTAAACCACTATTATATTGTTATTTGAGTTTTCATATTTTATTATAATAATAATAATAATATTTAGAGTGATAATTAAGTTAGAAATAAATTGTTTTGATTTGTTTTTAGGAATAAGTTATTTGTTTCTCTATAATAAACCTAACTACTATAATTCAGAAAAATGTATATACTCTATTTATAATGTAACTCGAATATATGTTTTTAAGTATTAAGCTTATTCAAATTTTATAATATATTTAAAATAATTTTAAAATTTTAAAAATATTTAATACCAAATCCATATCAGATATAACAATAATTTTATCTCTTTATTTAAATTTATATAAAAAAGAAATTGTCATTATCTATATTAAAAATTAATTGATAAGATTAAATTAATTGTTAAAATCTTATCATTAAAATAATAGAAAATTAAATAAAAATTATCAATAAATTATAAAGTCCCCATGGGAAAACTTAAACAAACATGTGAAGGTAAAATGTTGAAAAACAACTTAGCTTGTGTTTCCTAATAAAGATTTTAGCATTAGACATGCTTGCTAAGACCTGCTCGCTAAATATAGTCCATTATGCTACTTAGAGAGTAGGCATATTTCCAAGTATGTAAAATATAACACTAACATTTGGAAAACTCATAAAATTATAGTAAACATTGGTTTAAACTGACTTTATATATAATTACAGTTATTCATATAATCAAATATATATTTATGGTCTATATATAACAAAATTTATATTCAAATTTTCAAGTATTCGGATGGATAACATAAAAAAAATTTATTTCTTTTTTATTTCCAAAATTTCAATTAGAAATCAATTCCTAAGAATAATAAAATTCCTTCGAATTCTAATATGTAAGAAAACTAAAAAATCACATTAAATCACAACTATAACTTATAACTTTGAATGTGTTTTCTAATAATATTTTCCAGGAATCAATACCATAACTCCATTCAAGTTCCTAGGCATTAACTTAATTACATTTAAAGAGAATTATATATTAATTATATTAATGATTACTTTTTATAAAATTTCTTTAATAAAGTATAAAAAAAGTTTGAAAAGCACGTCTAATCACTATTATAACTTTGAAAGCATTTTCTATAATATTTTCCAAACATGGATACCATAACTCCATTCACATTAGGTATTAGTTTACTTACATCTACATTCATTTTAAGGGAATTATATATTATGTGCATTAATTATTAATTTTCTTTACATCATTATTAGAGAAGATGGATATTTTTTTGAGAGGATGGAATATATAAGGTTTTTTTTTTTCTTCCAAGTTTAACATATTAGTTATAAACTAAAATTCCAAATCCAATTCAGCAACAAAAGTAAAATAACACTCATAAAATTAAATCTAATTTTATACAAGTTTATTAAATAAATTATTAAATACTATAGAAATTTAAGTTGAATTCTTTTAAGTTTTTTTTCGTTATTACTGGATTTCTTCTCAACCATACAGAGCTTAGGTCGTTGAAGCTATGTGCGATCACAATCAATATTTTAGTAAAACAGAGTGGTAGACATGTTTTAGAGTGGTTATTTTCTACTATAAAATTTATCAGAAAAATAACATCAACTACAATAAAAATTAGTTACACTTATAATTTAAGTATTTCTTAGATTTAGCTTAATATTTCACTTCATCTAGGAATGTGTTAAAAATTGTGAATATGTTGATAGCCAAAATTGACTATAATTAACATTTAGGAAATTACTCGGTCAAGGCCTCAATTAGACCTTTATTCATTCGGGATGTTGATTTTTCCATGTTATAGGCCCAAGTGCCTTAACATAAAACTAACCTAAAACTATAAGCGTAAACTAATATAAAAATAACCTAAATGCGTAACAAGAAAAAACCAAGAGTTACTTTTCCTTGGGAAGAAGACAATATTTTTAATGGGTTGAAATAATGGTAGTGTAAGGATAATTTGAAGAATGAAATCCTATGGGCTGAAACAAATGAAATCTAATCTGAGATGTATATAGCAAAATAAGATTCTAATATATCTTGATTAAAATGAGGATTAGTCCCACTTCCAATCACGATAAAAAAAATAGTAACATGACCATCTTGAACTTAAAATAAAATAAAGCTAACATGCAATCGAAATAGTTCTAAGATCCACTACTTGTTGAAACAAATATTCACATATAGTTAATTGATAAATAGTTATTAAATTCATGTGTACATATATTTAGATCCAAGTCAGATTTGCATTTGAGAAGATAGATCATCCTAAACTACGTAAATAGTTCTATAGGAAAAAATAAATAAAACATTATGAATATGGCATTAAGCCGATAGATACCTAGCAACTAAAATACAACAAGAATATGCTCAAATGCAATATTCAACTCTAAATATACTTTTGTTCAATCCTACAAGATAACTTGACACTGATTTAAAATAATCAAGAATTATTATAATCTAATAATAGTGCTAGAAAAGACAATCATACCGTTACAATGAACGATGACAAGAAACTAAATTATCTATTAATTGACAATAAGAACCAAATATTAGTGCTCAATAATGGTTACAAAAAAGAGTTGTCAAGTAATTGGTCCAACAGATAGACAATTTCCAACAAAACAAATCTCCTACAATAGTGCACAAAAGCCTCTCTTTGTAGAGAATTGGAACCTTGGTTCATCTTAGCTCATAGTTACAATTTTTACAAATGAGATGCAAAAATGAAATCTCTTTTAATGGTAATTGATAAAACTTTTGAGATCTAATTTGACAGTTGGAAAAATATTATTGTTTCTCTATTGCTATAATCTCATTTCTATGAAATATCATTAACATTATTAAAAAAAATCCCAAATTCCAAAACTGGCAAAACAAGCATTCTAAAAATGCAATTTAATTAATTAATAGAAATGAAATGTATGTTTTCAATGGCTCTCTAGTGTGATATCCTTGGAAATTGGGTAATATGGAAATAGATTCCTTACAATAAAACTTCATAGAAAATAAAATTTCTCCAAAACTCTTACTCATAAAATTGAATTAGTTACAAAAATGCAACCCAATTTTTTGCTAATCTTTTGGGATATCAAATAGATAGTTTTGATTAAATAACTGTTACCATATTATTCTCCTATGAACTATATTTCCAATGAACCCTCATGGGCCTAATTTGGCGCAATAGATCTCGCGATATGGCCTTCTAAAGGTGAAGTGATGAAACATAATGAAAGTTGTTTAATAAACAACTTTGGGCAAATTCTAAGCATGATTTGTTATTTTTTTGTTGTTTTACTTAAATAAAAAAATTTAAATGTTAAAATAATTACAAAATAAAAGAAGTGGGTGAATGTATGGTTGATGTAATATTTGTATGGAGGGTAAACCTATGTACCTGAAGGTGGAGGACAAGGGTCGTAAGTGGAGAATGGGGCCCATAGAGGACCCCACTCAAATATTTTATTTAATATTTTTAAAATCAATCTCTACCACTTATGTCATATGCAGCATATTCCTATCGACAATTTTAGGCCAATCCAAATTTGAAACTTAAGAAATTGCTCGACGAGCGGTGGGCAGGACAGAAACATATTGAGCATTAAGTTTTGGAGACAATAATTGTAAAACAACAAACCTCGTAGTGTGGTATTGAAAGAAGTTCCTCTTTGAATCTTTAGTCACTTCGGTTATCTTATATGGATGTGAGGTTTTGGTTTGTAGGTTCTCTAGAGAATCCTGGAGAAAGGTTGAGCAAATCCATAAGCGTTTTATAACATATAACCTCAAAATTAAAAGCAACACACCCTATCCTATTCTCCCTATAGAAGTGGGTCTTTCCCCTATCGAAAGCCTACCTGTGACTAGGCTTCTATTGTACAAGCACAAAGTCAATAACATAGGAGACCATAGACTTCCTAAGCTAGCTTTAAATTCCAGCAAAAACCTCTTAGGGCTCAAACGAGGTTGGTATAAAGAGACGAGGGCCTAGTTAAACCATTGGGAGATCGACAAGAATGTTGCATTGCAAAACATTAATAACATTAAAAATATTGTTACTTCTAAGTTCAAAGAAAAAAAGTGGTGTGAGAAATATTTAACAGCTAAAAGAAAATTAAGATATTGTAAGGAGGTCATCAACCCCACCTTAGGAGATAAAAAATATCTCTCTGTTTTAACTATCTCAAAGAAGAAAATTAATATAGTGAAGATTAGAACAAACTCTCATGAGCTCCACAGTGAAACAAGTCATTGGGAAGTTCCTAAAACACCATGGATGGAAAGGTTCTGCAATCTTTGTGACAATACGAACATCGAGAATGAAAATCACTTCATCTTAGAGTGCCCCACATACAACCACATTAGATCTTAGTTTCAAAATATTTGTTGCAATACTGACCTTCCTAGCCTTTTACGTTACCAAAATTACAGTGAGCTCGGGAGGCTTCTCTCCGAGCTTTTAGAGCATAGGAATAAAATATTAAATCAAAATAAATAATTAGTTTCTTTAGGTTTTATAGACCAAAGTTTGGTCTTAGTGGACGTTAACCATCATCATCATCATCATCACAATAAAGTTTTAAAAAATGATTAAATAAGAAAATGAATTCAATTAATAAATAATTTGATTAAAATTATATATACATATAAATTAGATTAATAATTAAATAAATAAATTAACAGAATTAAGTAAATAGTTAAAAAGTATATTTACAAGCTATAAAATGCACATATACATGTTTTATGTTGAGGTGAACAAAAAATTCCGCTTTGACCAATCACAATTTTCGGACTATGTGGTTGAATGAACCAACATTTCAGTAGTTGGAAAGGAGGTAGGGAAGCGAGAGCAAGGGAGTCTTCAAAAATGGAAACTAATAAAAAATAAAACTCACTCAAATGAGGAAAACCAAAGCGTTGCAAAGGGATATTAACAAAATTTATATGAAGGGCCTCATAGTTTTAACAAAATTAAGGGGAGGAGTTGAGGCCTCAAAAACACATTATCTTACAATATCCCAATCTTTCCCAAACTTTTGGGAATCCAATCCATTCATAAGTGTAATGAGGTTTTCCACCTCACATCACACATAATACCCTATTATCTATTTGAACTAATTTCAAATTTTCCAAACCAAGTTGTCTACTTCTCTATCTTTCATATTCTTAACTTATCAATAACTTGATTATCCAATCCTCCCATATTGCATCTTACAAATTTTTCTTTTTTTTCTTTTTCTCAATTGCTCACTCTTTAGTTATATCAAAATGAGGATTTCGTAAGAATCCCCTTAAAGTGGGTAGTAATATCATAAACTACTTCCACAATGGGGTTATTTAGGTTTACCTCATTTTTCCTCTAAATTTAAAAATATAATTACTTGGAGAATTAGGATTTTAATCTTTGTTGCATGTTGCATTATCATAGCTATGAAGTATGAAATGTTCTATAATGGGAGCACTTAGTGCAAGTAAGCTAATACCAAGCTACACAACTCCTTTATCGACACATCTGCAAAAATAATTTCTCTATTTAGAACTAAGTATCAAATTTGATGTTACATGTCCAATCTCCTTTGTACTATGTTTGAGGTGATGCAGTAGTGAAGAGAAACTCTAGTTTTCTATATTATCATTTTGTAGCATCGCATTTTGCCTTCTTTGGCCATCAAATTCCATCCATAAGGTTATTTTCCTCACAATATATATGTGAAGCTAAATTTAAGCTCTAATAATAGTACCATATAGAATCTATATGAACATATAAAAAAGATCGAAATAACCAACACATAGTTTGAATTATTTCACTATCCTTAAAATTCAATTCATTAGAAAAATAGAAAAGCACTCCCTAAAGAAGTCTACAATGAATAATTATATGAAAATGATGTTACGTTAACCAAATTGGCCATTTATGAGTGATTTTCCATCCAATCATAAGCATCATCTATGAATTTTTCCCCTAAGCTAGACCATGATAACATCGAGGAAAAAGAACCCCCTACAAGCTTCTAAAATAACTGAAACTAACCCATTATTCTCATGACAACTTAATATAATTACTATAGATATTTATAAGTTCTCTTTCAACATTCATATTGGCCCTTGCACATTCTTTCACCATCCCATACAATGGAAGGAAGATTTTCTCATTTTCCACTCAATAATCCCTTGTAGTGCTTTTCCCAGTGCTCTTTGCTTTTTATAGAAAGAGTCCAATCCATTATTCTCCTTTTGGTTAAAACATGGGACAAAAAACATTTGGTTATTAATGGTCAGTGAGCGTCAATAATATGTTTGTAGCTCTAAAGTATTGCTTTAGCTAATGTGGGAAATCCAAGCAATGTATTTTCCTCTAACCATTCTATTTTCTTCCACATTTTTGGTACCAAGCTTCCTCAACTCCTAACAACTCTTACTGGCTATAGATACATGGAAGCTATTGTAATTTTGAGACATAATAACAATGAAAAATAGGGAGTAAACATTTCCATTGTATGGGAACTTGTCTCCTCTCCTATCCCACAAATGGATGAGTGATCATAATACGGTAAAATCTAGATGAAAAAGACAATAGAAGACATTCTCTTGCATGATATCTCTTTTTATCTCTTCCCAGGAATATGATAGATATGCCAGTTATACTGAATTCATACTAAAAAATCAAGGATAAATGAGACAACTATAGTGAAGCATGGGTAATAAATGGTAGTACTTCACAGAACAATGGCAATATCAAACCTCTTAACCATCCATTTCCTCTTCCGCTTTTATAGTATCATAGTCCCTTTGTTGCTAAGTTGAGCAACTAATTTGGCAAATATTATACCATTATGCATTTCCATTTTTATACATTGTTTTTACATATTCATGAGAATATCGTTGGAGATATAACCACTTATAGACTTAATTCACCACATTCTAAACATAGTTTACCACTAGGAATTTTATGCATGCACTAATTGGGCTTGTGTCTATACTAATAATATTTACAATGAATTTTACATATTTACAATACCAAAATCATTACATTTCAACCAATATAACTTGATTCTAATTAGATAAACCACTTGACATAATAATACTTAATTTATTACATATATATTTAAAAGCTCAAAAATGACATTATAGTTAAAACACCTCTACTCATCCACATATAATTTCTTGGACATATCACTGCACACAAATTGATAAGTTATCTAAGCGTCATTATGTCTCTTGTTCATGTATGAAACACTATTTGAAGTGAGTGTAATTTAACTATTAGACATTTTTTCCTTTTTTGGGGGCATATTTTCTCGTTAATTTTGTCAAAAATCAATATTTATTAGAATTATAAGTTTTATTTATGTAATTTGAAAAATTAGAATGCCCTAATAATTTTTTAATATTTAACAAAACATTTAATTCATTCATACATTAAAAAACAACTAAAATTTACAATCTTGTTAGAACGTATATCATCAAATTTTGATAAAAAGGCAAAAAAAAATATCTTATAACTAAATTACATCTCGGAAATGTGTCACCTCTCTTCTTACATTCAACGTGTTGTTTTGACCTTCCTTCGCAATGATAACATGGATTTTAATTAGTAAATCTTAAAACACATGAAAAGAAGGCGATAGCCAAGTGTCCCTGATGGAGGTGAACCTCTGTAGACGAACAGTAATAGAGCGAATCATTTCCATGCCTAAGAAGAAGAATGGTGTGAGGGCTTAAGGTATTAAATATCTATCTAGTTCTTGTTTCCTCGTGATTGGAAAATACCACATGGAACCTAACGGAAACCAGGTCTCTCGGCCTTCCCACCAAGTCCTGTTGTTATAAATGAAATCTCCTGGTAGGTGTTATAGGGATGTGCTAGAGTATAGTTGTTCCAGGTTTTCTCACGCATTAGTAATGGCTTCTATAGTGCTATATTGATTGTCAGACTCTCCCATAATTCTTAACATCACAATCTCTCAGCTCATTGATGAGTGCATGATGTCTGGAAAATTTGGAGGTTTTGAAGGGTATGTCGGGCATGCCAATTGTCTATTTGGTGACCCAAAAATCACCACTAACACTTCTTAGGTGCTGGTATTCATATTCACATAAGACCTTTATAGCTGCATAGATATCTCCTGTGGGGGGAAAATGTTTACAACTATTGGGGTTGCAAAGAAGGTCTTACCAAATTTTGTGAACTCTGTTATATTCCACTCCCTTATCTTATTTCATTGACTAACTACCTATTTTATGATTTATCTATGGTTGTGGTGTTTGATGTTTCAATCAAGTTAACGTTTTCCTGGAACCCTACTTCTTGCTCCGTAAAACCTTAGGTGAGTAAATATTCTTCATATTATTTCTCCATAACACTTCAACGTGCCTTTCTTTCAAATTGGTGGTAGTATTATCACCCTTATCATTGCAAAGCTCCAAACCTATTAGTGTATCCTTCAACTTCCCTATCTTGGTTTGTTGGATACATACATGGACTCTTTCATCATTTGGTTCTAAGAGGGAAAGTTACGTGTTGGCCTTTGTTGGTTTCTTATCTTCCTGTTGTTCTTCTCAAATTCAAGCATCCAATTTTAGGTGGTTTGTATATTCAGTTTGTAGAGGTATGGTTGTTCAGAGATATCCTGGTTCTGAAATGATTTTCATCTATTTTCTACTAGTTGCACTCCTTATTTCATCCACCTTCTTCGGTGATATTTTTTTTCTTTGTGAACTGGTCTTTCCACCAGTTATTGGTGGTCTCCCTCACCTTGGCTTGTATTTGGTGTTAGGTCACTCCAATTTTCCTTTTTCTCGATGCACTATGGCTCTCATGACTTCTCCACAAGTAGGCTATTTAGATGGGAATCTGTGGTGAATCTATTCGAATGTAATCCTCTAGAAGTAAGGAGAGAGATTCTTCTCCTAGAGTCAAAATAATTTGGTGGGAAATGTTATCTTTCTGGCTCATAAGTCTGAGGAGACAATAGTAATTCAGTTTCAGACCCAGGGCATTTCAGGAAATGTGGCCTATGTTTCCTTTACTCTATAACTATGCATCAATAGCTTGAGAACTTTATCCGCCTGGTTATAATGAACAAAAATGTTGAAAATTATAAAGGTTTTGTAGGTCAGGAAGACAACAAAAGTATGCTCCACAATCTTCACTTCAACCTCGATGATATTGAAACTAGACTATGTACAGTGGAGAAATATGTAGATTATAGATCAAATACTAAGTCAATGGAGGACCATGAGGCTCCTATGGTTATCAATGTTGCGCCTTTTATTGAATCACCCTTGGCTTCTACCTCACTTCTTCCAAATTCAATGCCACTCTCACCAGTTCTCATCTCCAACTAATCTCGACGGAGCAAACTACTCCTACAAATGATGCGATCGCATTGGTATGGTTAGCTAATTTAGCTTCTGTTGCACTCTTGGATTTCTATTCAGGTCTCAAATAACTTTTTTTATTCAGTTCTTCTGACAGTGTAACTACTTTAGACACTAATTCTACAAATTTTTCTCAACATGTTTTGCAGTTCGTTGCTTCTCATTTTTTCAATATAGTCATTAGTTATGTAATTCAATATTGATTAAGTGGTGATTACAGTTAGATAATGATAGTGAGTGTGTCACTTGTTTTTTTATCTCAGTCAAATATAATGTAAACAGTAGTTCTGCAGTTCATCCCTAACCTTCATAGGCAGATGGTTGGATTGCGTCAGAGGATACGGCTGAATGATCGAAAAGGCGTATCCTCGTCACTTTGGATACCAAAGCCCTACTTCCTTTCAGTTCAAGACCCGGGGTGCTATACGCAGAATTCTCTTATGTTCATAGTAAATACAACTGAATAACATGGATATGTGTCTTTGAGGGGGATACATGGATATCCTATAGTCTAGTTTAATTTTGAGTCATGAATTGATCTTGTTGGAAAGACATACCTTGTATGGAACTGATATCAATGTAATACTTCTTTTTTCTAACATAAATCATTTGCAAGAATTAAAAAAAAGTGAGAGAGAAATAGATTCAAACTATTCCACATTGCACGCATTTTGATTCAGCTTTTCTTCATTAATATATTCCTAATACTTAAATCCAATTTTGACATCCAACTGAAGAATCAATTTCATCATCCTTACAAAAGGAAACTTAGTGGAATGATGACATATAAAAGTGAAATGAAGGTGTTGACAAATCATTACATTCATCTCTACAGCACAAATAAAATTTCCATACTAAAATTCATATATCATGTAGAATGAAACTAAGGTTATGATCCCATAGTTAAACAAGAGCCACATGGTGGCATGTCGCTGCTTATTTGCATACATGAATTGTGTGCATATAGTTTTTATTTTATTCAGGTAAAACGATATGTACCAATATGAAATCATTACAATGAAATGCTTTAACACATCAAATATAGCTCAAGCTCACATGCACAAGTTACACAACTTTTTTTCACCTATCCCTTTGATGTCAAATCGAGAAAACAAATTGGAAAACCATTAATCCGATACAGAAAAATATATAACTAAATTTAAGAAGAAACCAATTACAATGTATGGAAATTTTAGGCGTAACTAATTCCTAAAAAAAGGGTAAGATAAACCTAAGTATTTTGAAACTAATTCAAAAATATTCAATTTTAATTTCTAAGTGTAATTTTGTAGATTATTCTTAATCCAAAAAAACATTAGCTTTTGATAATATCATTTTTTTTCATCTAAACCTATTTTTATTGGTATTTATTCACATGGGACGAAGAAACAAGGTTTTTGCAAAAATGACTTTTACGTAGCTTTTTCCAAAATGACATTCGTATCTTTGCTTTTTTATTTAAATAGGAAAAAACATTGCACTATTTTCCTTGGTTGTTTACTGATATTTCCAGTTATTATTTTAATATAAATTTTAATTTTTATAACAAATAGAAAACAATTGGAGAACTTTGATATTTGCTCCACTTCACATCAGATCAGGGAACAAGGATAAACAAACGAAATGGGGTTGTGGTGATTGTCAATTTTCAGAATCTGAATAAAATTTTATAATCAATGTGATAGCCCACTCAAGGTTCTGGTATGATCCACATTGTAAGAATGATGTAAATGCTTTGTAATATTTGGAATAACAAAAAAAGGGGACCATGCCTTGGGACATAGATTCCAAATCTAGACATGGAGAATTTCTACTAGGGATGATATGATTTCTTTTGCATAGAAGAAACGAGAACTTTTGGACAATCGTTAAAGCCTGATTGGTGCATGAAGTAAAAGGATTGGTTCATGAAATTAAATGGGTTGAGAAAAGTACTCAGGCCGATGCTTTCTTGAGAAAATACAACAAGAAAAAGAGGACAAAATTTATGGAGGAACTGCAACAACAAGGTCGTAACAGTAATGGAGGGGTAGGAAGGTTTCCCCAAAAGAAAGGAAGGGATTCAAAAAAGAAGACATGAATGTAGGGAGATGGGGGATTCATGAATAGGGGGGAGAAGGAAAAGATCATTTAAAACCAGGAAGAGGATTACAAAGTGGGAAGAAGTAGAAACTTCACTCTTTTTTGAAAATCAGGCCAAGGAAGGAAGAAGGGCGAATCAAAAACAATATACTCCACAAGAAATGATGAAGAGAAGAGAAGAGAAGGCGATAAATTCTCTATTGTTGGATGTTGTGGGATGAGTGATAGTCCTGTATCAAATTGGGTTCCCTAGAAGTTGTACGTTGAGATATGATTCCTGGAACCATGTAGCTACATGGGTACCTGGAGGCTATGGGTTGACATAAGAGGTGTCTAGAGCCCTATAATAGCTTGGGTCCCTAGAGGCTATGGATGGAATGAAATATCTGGAGCCCTGTAACAAATTGGGATTACCTAAATGCTTTGGGTTGATATAGATACTCTGGGGCCCTATAACAGCTTGGGAGGAGACCACCTTGAAGCTGAGATGATGACATGTTCGATCATCATTCATGGTTATTTCGCAGATGGGTACAAATATTTTTGGACACCTATGGAGGGGGTGAAACATTGTATGTGTATGAGGGGTTGAGGTTGGGAACCTATGGACTCCCTATGCAGGCAAGAAGAAATAAAACCAACTATGGGGATTGAGGTAGTAGCTTCTCTAGAATTGCTTGCACATATGGTAGTTGGAGTGTGGTCCTAGAAGAAAAAACCATCCTAGGCTCTCGAATCTAGATCGAGGGTAATAAATGTAAGTAAAAATGGTTGCAACTGTTTATGGTTGCATGAAAAGTCATAGTCCCAGAATCAAGTTTGTTGCAAATGAAAGATAAATATTGTGTGATTATTGTTTACAATCAATGGGTTATGCTACATTGTCATTGTAATAGGTATGTTTTCTTGTGTATATATCTGTGATGCAATTATGAAGGAATATTTCCTTGATTTGTATATTGATTGTGGATATGAGTATGCATGGGTACATGTCTGTTGTGATTACATAAAAAAGTAAACAACTTAAAATCCTAAATAAGGGTAATCATACAATGTTTGAATTCTATAGTGGCAAAGAGTCCTGTAATAATGATGAAAAAGCTATATAATAGAGCAAGAATTTCACCCTAACAAAAATGCTTAACGATATCATAAATAATTCAATAACTAAAGTTAATGAGCTCAATGATATATTTCAGTTACAAAACATAATTAGTTAGAAGAAGTGGGTTATGAGACCCTTTGTATTAATGTACAACTTTATAAGAAAGATCCTTTGTTGGCCAGATTAAGTCAATGTTTACAGTAGGGCATTTGCTTATAAATTGTCATGTCAACAAGAGAATGATATGTGAAAGATAAAGGGAGTGTCTCGGGGCTGATCATGCTTTGTTTTCATACTTCCACAGGATTTAACCTTATTTGGGCAGAATCCTCCATTACTGCCATAAGGAATTTAGCGATGAGGGCCACAAATCCCTGCTAATATCGAAATGCTTCGGTTATCCATGAACAATATCAATGAGCTGCTGAGAGAGTTCATGGGGATTTTGGAACATTTTTCCTATGGCACGTGAGGTGAAAGCCCCCTCAAATCTTGTGCCAAGCTTCTAATAGATAAGAGATGCAGGAGTGTCTATGCTGCCATGTGAAGAATTCTTTACCTGAAGGTAGGGAAAGTCCATGGGGTAGGAACCCCTGAATGTAGTTATCACCCATGCTCATAAGGGGTAACGCTGTGGAATGTAATAGAATGACTTCGATGGAGTCGTGAGGTCCTAATTTAGATTTAGAAGTGGAATGGATCCCTAAGACCATGCTACAGTTGAGAGGATTATCTCAAGGCAGTTCGTGTTGTAGTAGACATGGTCTCTAAAGGGAGTGCATAATTCTCCACTAAAGGCTTTCCATGGTGTAGGGTCAAAGACGCATGACCAAGCCATTATTGAATGATAAGGAAGGCTATTTATTATGGAGAAAGGGGTTGAAACCCCAAACTTAAAGAAATAATTGAATAAGGCTTATCCTTTTGTAGTCAGGACTATAGGCAGGAAAGCTTCTACTTAGAGTAGACATATTCTCCTTTTGTGCGACTGGACATCAGATGTGGATTATATGTGGGGCCGACAGAAGCAAGAGGATAACCAAAATATTAGATAATGCACTGATTCTTGGATAATAGAATCACAAAAGTGGTGTTGAACCTGAATTATTTGGAGGTCGGTAGGTCAGTGCGTATGCATAGTGGAAGGACGTGGAGGTGATATGCCAAACTAGCTAGGTTGAAGGTCTGTGGTCAGGTAGTTGGAAGGAGGCAAAGTTACGAGCTATAGGATGAGCCAACCCTGACTAGATCGGGACATCATGAGTTGAGAGCGAGATGACACTCTGAAGTAAGAGATACGTATGCCCCAACCATCTTCCCATTGTTTGAATTGGCATGCCCGTGGTGGATCGCCACATGGGAGCATGCAATTGGTGATTTTCATCCTCTGTGCATGCGAGAGGCAAGGATCAAAATGCACAGAAGTAGATGGAAAGGAAAAATAAAATAATAGAGAGGGTGCGACCCTCCTACTCTTGTTTTCTTTAGTGGATAGTGGGCACCAAATTCAATAGTAATGAATCCCCTTTGTTAGTGAGGTAAGAGGATTTGTTACAACCTCTTGATCCATGTGTTTCCCATTTCTCATGGAATTTTATGTATTAGAGAAGATATTGACTATGTTTTCCTTTAAGAAAAATATAGACCAAGAACACTCTCCTCGAATGCTTTAGGTTGTTGGCCAGAGTGTAAGCTATTATTTTTTAATTGATTTGATGAATAGTTCAAGATTGTTGTCCAAAGTATAAATTATTTTGTTTTAATTGGTTTGGAAAATATTTGAAGAATAAGGTCAATTAATTTCTTGTTGTTATTATTGTTACATATTTAACTTATTTGAAACCAAAATATGTGTAGTTTAAGATCAATATAGAATCATGTCCTATTAAACAAGCTCTTACATAAATATATCTTCACAAGTCTATTTTAGATGATAATTTGCCAACAATGCATATGCGTTTAATAATTTTATTTGTGTTTCCTATTCATGCATATTAAAAAGAGTTTTGACCAATGAGAAGGTTAAGAAAATTGATATTGAATTGAATCAATATAAAGAACAAATAAAGAAGATCTGATTTGGCTTTGTCCAAAAGAATATCAAAAGATGATATTGCATGCATAGTCACAATTATTTTATTGAGTCTTAGGTTAATTATTAATATCATGAGTGTATATGTTATCTGAAACTATAAATTCATTCTAGAATTTCAGTAACTGATTCTCAAATCCCACATTTCTTGTCTATTTGTATCTATACTCACACCTGGCAATCCATTTCTATATTTCAATACCTTCTTATCAACGTTGATAAATAGGAAGAGTTGCCTAGTTGATGTTGTATTCACAACTAAATACTTAACACAAATCAATATAAGGACATAGTGAATGGCATGGAATTTTTTGACGAAGCGTGCAAATATTGTTGCAACTCTTTCTGCTATTTTTGTCTATAATAACCCTTTCCCTGGGAATTTGGGCACACCCATTGTCAAACCTAGGTTCAACATGAAATCAGGTGTCACCTTCTGCTCCCTCTCATAGGGATAACTATTTTCATGAAAATAATGATACACATACATTACAAGTAATAATACTGCAACAAAAACTAAGGGAATGTACCCTCTTGGGGAAACTTGTACAACACTACTGGAAATAAGAGTAACTCCATTGCACCATATGCAATGATAAACATTATAACAAGAAATAGATATATGTTATATTATAAGCATTACCAATGTCAACAAGGATGAGGTGAAAATCATGACTTGAACAACCAATATGCTTATATCCAATTTACATAAGGAATTGTTGACAGGCGGAAAAAAATCCTCCTACAATGAGTAAGTATTTTCCCAATCAAATTTACAATTGGAATTTTTTTCATTTGGTATGGTCATATACTCTTTTTTAAAAACTTCTAGTTGTCTACCTAAAACTACAATTAAACTAAGAAAAACTATAATTAATCTAAGAAAAATAGGTAAAATATTCTAATAATTTATAGAATATGAACACATTATGCTACAATGATTTAACCAATCTACACAACAGGAATTAAAGGATTTAGATGAGCATAATACCACGTGAAATATCATGTGATTTAAAATCCTAACTGGAATTGAATCCAAAAAACAAGTTTTAAAATAATTTCAGGTTTTCATCGTATTCAAACAATTTTTTTTGGTATTTGTTGAAATATGTATGCATGTAGAATATAAAGTAAATAAATATCAATTTCTATCTCATAAACGAGAGAAAATATGCCTATATTTGAATGCTATATTGCGACAATCAACTAGTAATAAATGAATTAACAAATTTTTAATCGCTGATGATAAAAGGATGTAGACTGTAACATTTTTTTTTCTCCGCAAATACTAAATTCTATTAACTGTATTTTTACATAGTATCGAGGCTTGGAAGCGCTTAATAGAACAAAACTGCCCCTTTACAGACATAAGCTGGGGAAACCAGTTACAGAGATCAAGAGATCGGATAATAGACATAAAGAGAGACATGTATGCCGAGAAGAAGAACTGAGCCAGTACAAAAACATAAAATCATTGCAAGCCAACACATGATGTGTCACCAAATCCCTGGTTGGAAGCAAAAAATAGTAGGACATTAGCACTGAACCTTGATCGTGAGCCTGAAACAGTAGCCAAAACAAAAAAGGGAGGCAGTCCCAGGTGCCGCTACGCCCCCTTTGCCATGTCACGGTTCTTCTTCTCAGCCATACCTGCATCATCAGTCCTCAGACCTTCATTGCCGCCCAAACCGCTGCCAGGGATTGCCATGGTATGGCTTGCTTCACCACGAGTCCCTTCTTCAGCAGCAGGTCCTGTATTTCAGGGGGAGGAAGATTTTTGAGAAATTCCTCCTATTTAGACTTCTCATTTTTCCTATTCTCCAAGCTGTCTTTGTCTATGGAATTCTCACTACTATGGGAAGGATCAGGGGCAATGCAGGCCAGAGGGGAGACCTGATTTTCCTCTTCCAAGAGAATAATGGTGATTTGAGCAGTAACAAGGGGCCTATGAAAATTAATTTGAAATTTAAAGTGCGTGGTTTGGAAGGCACTGTTCGGAATAGGCTTATGACCGGAGCTTAAAGATGGCCCAACTTCATGGCCAGGGGAGGGATTAAAGGGTTCTTGCGGAGTTTCCATAGCATGACCGGCTGGGGGATGCCAACGGCTATCACGACGCCCCCCTGAATGATGCCTCTTACCCGAACGAACCATGATGACAGACAGGAGGTAGGGCGCAAATGGATAATGGACAGGAGAACAAACATAACATAGTCGGTTGAGGTGAGAGGGAGGCCCAACAGAACTTGCAAACAAAAACACAATACCACAGATCTTGTAGACGACCATAGAACTTGTAGACAACAACACAATGCGTGAATTCAGAACAAGGGAGAACTTACCCTTGATAGAATTGGCTTGGAGCTCGTAGCAGTGAACCAGAGTCAGTCCATCACCAACAACCTCCACAAACCAGGTTCCATTGCCGAGCGACTGAGCACAAGGCATGGTGAAATAGCTATGGAGCAACATGATTATAACTAAGGGAATGTTGCGTCGATCAGCGCAGTGCATAAATGCGAATCTGCCAACAGATCCAACATTAATAACTTTCCCCAGCTCACGTGAGTTTAAGTCCCAGGAGGCCACGCTGCTCTGCAGCTGGCAGTACCAGACATTAACTCGTTGCATGGGAAACAGTAAGGGTGATGGTGCCACCCACATCCGGGAATGTAGACTGCAACATTATCACCATAAATCTTAAACAAAATTATCAAATATTCATTCAAAATCACATACAATAAGTAATAAATTAATATCAGAGGCAATCATTAAGTAATTAAATTGATGTGCCAACATAAATCTCATATCTCATCACACATTAGCACTCAGAAAACTCTTTAAAAAAAGCGTACCTCAAAATTGATTAAAAACATTCAAGTTTGTAGTTTGCATTGATTCTCGACCCTTTGCACCAACGCATAAGGGTATCTAAATACTAAGAAATAATAAGATAAGTATTGACAGGCAAAAAATAAGCAAGTTTTATGAACCTAAATACTTAATTATAAAAATAAATATTTATCTTTGTTCAATTGATACCTAGCAAAGAAGTAGACATCCTTTCCTCATCTTCAGAATCTTTGTAATTGAGACTAAGTAGAAGGTCAGCTGCATGTACTTCAATATGAATTTCCCATTGTGAATGTATCTAATATAATACAATGAAATAAATGGAACAAAACTAATTGATGTTGATCTGGTAGAAGAAAATCAATCCTTGAACCTTTTTTATTCTTCTTCTTCTTCTGATATTTGACCTCAAATTTGCTAATAATCTTGATTTGTTCAAAAGGTAGTTGCAAATTTCTTTGGAAATTTTGTTGTTTCTAAACTTTTATATTTTTTATTTTTACGTGGTCCTTAATAACAATATCTTCCGTAGAGTTTTTTAATTCTCCTCGAACTAATTGCTTTAATGACTTGGCACCTAATAGGTCAAATTCATTTATAAAGTTTGTTCCTTTTCCTCAGATTGTTAAACATTGCTCCTATGTTTTTTGTGTCCATGTTATGGTTTCTTTTTCCTCTTCTCCTCCGCAACTTAAGGATGCAATCATCAATCTTTTATATGTCTTAAAAACTTTTGGAATTTCATTAGATGGAAATTCCTTGTCCCAGTCAAGTATAGAAAAAAAATTATTTTTAATTTATTTGTCTTTTTCTACCAATGAATCAATTCCTTCATTTAAATTTCTAATTACTTGATAAAATATTGATATTTTATCCATCTTTTAATAGAAGTTTGATTGCTTTTTCCTTAAAATTAGACAAATTTGTAAGGCTTGTTCCTTAAAAACATCCAGACTCTGTGTTGCTTCTTGATTCTGATTGAGTTGATTCTTAAGAGATCCATTTTTCTTTTTCAATGT
Source organism: Pinus taeda (assembly GCA_000404065.3). NCBI lineage: Eukaryota > Viridiplantae > Streptophyta > Pinopsida > Pinales > Pinaceae > Pinus > Pinus taeda. Next base: position 83,665 of record APFE030122561.1, on the reverse strand, counting down.
TGTGACCATAATCTCAGAATTTGTTTCCTATTCTTTCTTCTAGTTGCGGGTTTGATCTTCATTTATTTTCTCGAATTCTTGAATTTCCTGTTCATGTTCTGAATTTTCTTCTTTCAATTCTTTCTAAACAAAATTCTGTATATTTTCCCTTTCTACAACAAATCCTTGAACTAAGGTGGTAGAATTTCTCTACCAATTTTCTTCATTGAACAATTCATTTTTCTTTAATTGTTCCCCCAAAAGAATAGTTTTCTACAAACTATTATCATATGAAGTTGCAAGCTCAATCAAATGATATTGATTGTAATTAAGGAAAGTTCCTAAAGTTTGAGAGGATTCTTCATCTTTTTCCTTTACATCTTCGTGATCCTATCAGTTGAATTCAGATACAGTATCCAAAGTGTCATGTTTCCTTTTATTTTTTCTTCTGAAAACTAATTTTGTTTGAGTGTTAAAATAAAAATATATCAAAGAAGGGATTGTATATGGAACTACCTCTTACTTAAAAATTGGTTGAAACAAAAATGATTTCCAAGGAATCTTAGTAGAAATGGGTGTTACTGATGTTTGAGGAGATGTGGTAGGTAAGCATCTACTTTGTTATATGATTTCATTTTTTCATAATTTTCCCTATTGATGGTTTCACTATATGTTGTTATTTCTCCTTATCCACTTCCATTTATTTGAATTTTCTAATTTCTGGTTTCTTTGTCTTTATTTCCGCAGGCGAATTAATTACAATAATCTCTTGTTGAATTGTTTTTACTTTTCGTGGAGTCTTTGTTGTCCCTACAGTTTCCTTCTTCTCTTTCATACTTCTTATTTTGTGACTTCAACTTCTTTACCTTGACAACATTATATATATATATATATATTATATATATTATATATAATATATATATTATATATATATATTTTATTTCTACCCCTTGTTCCTTTCGAGAAACAATGGAAGAATCTAAAGTGATTTGGTTGAAAATTAAATTGGAAAATTTAGTGGTCTTTAATTGTTCGAATGAAATGTTGAGATGGAGATCATTTTCCTTTAGCAAAATTTCAAACATATTTTCCCTAAAATTTTGCAATTGTGGTCTTGTTTCACTATTGAAGAGTTTTCCTCTCTAAACTACCTATTGAAAATTATCAATGTCTATAAAAATCTCATCGAAGGGAGGTTTTTGATGAATAACTTCTTTTTATAACTAAATTTTATATAATGAAAGTTAATGATTCCACTAGGATCATTGTAATCATGAGTCAAAGGAAATATCCAAACTTCACAAAGCTCTTAAACTTCTTTGAATCCATTCCCTTTGTCTCAGATATTGGTGTCACCAAACTTGATTGGAAAATTAGGCCAAACTTTTCTTTTGTTGCTTACTCAACTTTTTCACTTGCCAATTCAAAACAGCTTGATCAACCACTTCTCTCAAATCAAGTCTTTCCGGGATATATGGGGGTAGAAGGCGGGGACCAACTTCACTTCCAAAAACGTTGACATAGCAAAATAATTCCTCAAAAACAAGTCAATTTTTGATTTTAGGTATTCTCTCAAACTTTGACATATTCTGGGAGGTATTCTTCCAAACAATATTTCATGGAAAAGAATCAAAACATAATGGAAAATATAATAAAAATTGTGCTTAAAATTAGATTCTCATAGAGTAGGAGCATAATCTTGAGTGGTAGTTGTTGATCAGATGAGTAGTTCCATTTCATGAGTCGTAATGGAACTGAGGCAATAACAATATCTATCGAATAAGTAGACATATAAAAAATATGTTTGTAAATGGGGGGAGATGATAACGATAATTTTAATCAATCTGTCATATTTGGTTTTTAGGTGTTTCCCCTCATTCAAAATGCTATGGATTATTAGGATTATTGGGATTTAAAATTGCAATTGAAGGTGTTCATTAATTTCCTATAAGAATGCCAACTATTTTACATTTTGTGAATTGAGAAATCATTAGAAAAATTATTATTTATTTAACAAATAATAAATTGAATGTGAAAAGAAAAAAAATGAAATTTTATATTAAAAAAGCAAACTCCATGCAAATCAAGAAAAACAATATTTTATTTGGATGATCGTATAGTTGGGAGATCGGGAGGACATACCTATTTTTATTTAATTATTGATTTGTTCTATCTCGACCCTAGCTATACCATAGTTAGGACTTGTCTTTAGGTTGAGTAGTGACGAAGTCAGGTAGTCACGTGATCGGGCAGAATATTTATAAAAAAAATGGTAGTTGGTCAGACTTGCTAGTTGGGTGGTCGGAAGGTCAGGTAATCACATGGTTATAATTTAATTTACAAAACTTTCATGAATCCGACCTCCGAGTTAAGCTTTTAAAAAGGGGAAATTTTATTTAAATCATTTTCCTATGTACAAAATAAAAGAGGGTTGCAAACCTAACAATAAATGGTGACACTGTGGAAGAAGTAGTTATCTCTGTCAAGTTTAAAATAATAATTTAAAATAAAATGATTTTTCTAGAAATTTCTTCTAAATTATGATCTATCACATCCATCGAGATACTTGATAAAGTTTCAATGGTACCAATAATTAGACTAGCTGTGTTAATGAAGAGAGTGAAAATTCTATGCAATATGATCCAAATTTAAAGAGGAACACAAAAATTACAAATATAACCATAAATACAAAGATGTATTGGAAATAACACTAGATTTCATTAATATCAAATACAAAAATATGCTTAAAAACATAATGGAAATAAAACTATCTCGGGCGATGGTGGCTTATCTCTGAGAAGCGATGTGGTGGCTACATGCCTCTGAAGTGTGTTATAATGAGGCTCAATGGCCTATTTATTACTAAAAAACATGATAAAATGCTAAACAACAAAAACCCTAACCCAGGAGATGAAACATCAAGAATCTATGGGCCCCGTTTTGGTTAGTTGTGTTGTCAACTTCTTGGTGTCGTAGCTTGGTCATATTATCTTTGTTTCACATGTACAAAGCCTTCCTGGAAATGTCTTTATGAGTACTATAGGTTTTTCAACAAGCCCCTTCATAAATCTGCGAGCCTATAACAGACCTCAAAAAATAATCATTTAATGGGTTAAAACTACTCTCAATGTTTACGACCCAAAAGACTGCTAAGAATAGTAAATGTTGGAATAAATAAGGAAAAAATTGAAACCAATTGGAGTTCTAGGTGGAATAGGTGGGTAGCCACAAATATCCACTTGGATCATTCCTCTTGCCTTAGGAAGCAATGGTCCCCATTGTGTGTAGAGCCTCCATGAGGTGAGGAAGTTTATATTGAACCTGGTCCCTGGTGAGCCACTTACCTTGGCACAGGAGTTGGCCAACCTTGAAAACTCGATATAGTTGGATCTTCTGCTGGCAGTGCTCTTGACCTATGTGTCCATAATTCAATCAGTTGTGGCCTGCTCCATGTAGTATGGATTTAAATCTGTTGGTGTCAGTTGTTCTGTAATGTCTGATGTGTCCATTTATGGTGGGAAGTATGGCCGAAGGAGGTCCACATTGAACACTCAGTGCAAACCAAGGAATGGGGGTATCCTGAGCTCAAAATAATTTTCTCTCACAACCTTGGTAATGGTCTAAGGACCATATCATAGTGGTTTGAGCTTTCAATGGGCTCTAGTAAGGCGCTATTTCTACAAATACAACAGGACTTTATCACCCACTTGAAACTTGTGTGGCACTCAATGTTGATCATGTCAACACTTGTAATTGGCATTTTAATTCTGCACGATTTCATGAACCTATTGGTAGATGTGTTGGTTGCATTCAATAAATCTAGTCACCTTATCCACCTAAGACAATACATGTGTGGATTATGTCTGTGTCGTTGCTTGAGGCATGGAAACATTAATAAGACACAATGGTTGAAATCATAGACCCACTTGAAAGGGACTGTGACCAATCAAGCTATGGAGAGCACATATGGAATACTCTCATCCCAAGCTCGAGCATGCTTGGAGTTGTACATCTGGATTATGAGAACTATCATATAGTTAGTGACCTCTATCTGGCCATCAGTCTGGGGATGGAAGGCAGTTGACTTAGTGAGATTGGTCTCTGATAGTGTCCACAGACATGACCAGAATGCGCTTAGGAACTTGCAATCCCAATATGATATAATGTTCTCATCAATCCCAAAAAGTACCCATACTTGTTCAAAGAATAATTTTGCAGTGTCCTCTACTATGCTACTCTTCTTGCAGGTTGCCAATATAACCATCTTAGAAAATATATCCACGAACACAAATACACAGTCATTACCATGTTTGGTAGAAGGGAGGCTAGATATATAGCCCATGGAGATGGATTCCCATGGCTAGTTGGGAGTAGGCATAGGAGTGTACAAGCCTTGCTTCTTGATGGATGGCTTGGCGATGGCGGAGGTAGTGCAAGATCTGATATATTTCCCAGCATCCTGCTAGAGTTTGGGCCAATAGAAGTACCTTTGTAGTATAAGCACATTTTTTTCCACCCTAAAGTGCCCTATGATTTGATAGTAGTGTGCCTCCCTAATAATTTTGGCACACTCGCTTGAAGGAACACAAATGTGGCCCAGGAATCATAATAATGCATCCTATAGGTGGAAATTAGGAACTTTCTTCCCATCTACTAGCATCTTGTATGTGGATGTGAAGTCTGGATGATTATTTTATAGTTGAAACCATCTAAAGTTTTTCTAACCACATGAGTTGAGAACAATAGTTAGTGCTGCAACTTGGGGCCAGCTGAGGCAGTCTACAACATGATTGGTGCTTCCATTCTTTTGTTTAATGTTCAAGTGGAATTATCATTTATATGTAGACCATTTCCTATGGCGATCATTCTCCAACTTCCCTTGTGTCTTTATATAATAAAGAGTTCTGCCATCGGTTTGGATGACCATCACGTTCACCAGAATGTAGTGCTTCCACTCTCTGAAACCCTGCATGATGGAATGAATTTCCTTATCATAAGTGGGGTACCTCTGAATTGTATCAGAAACTATTTCACTATGATAGGACACTAGATGCATGTGTTTGGAGAGGACTACACCAATAGCATAGTCTGATGTGCCTGTCTCGATTTCAAATGGTTGTTGTAGGTTTGGCAGTGTGAGTACCAGTGTAGAGTAGAGGTGATGCTTCAACTCAAAGAGCGCCTTCTATTGGGACTCAGTCTAGGAGAAATTTACTTTCACCTCTCCCTTAGTAATATAACTCAAAGTACAAGTGAAATGTGAGAATCCCAACACGAGCCTTTGATAAACATTTGCAAGGCCCAAAACATTGTGAAGCTCCATTAGAGTGGTCAGGGTTAACTAATCCCAAATGACTTGGATCTTGGTTAGTTCCACATGCATGTCATGCTCATCTATGATGTACCACAAGTGTTGGACCTCACTCATGCTAAAGGTGGATTTATCCAAGTTGACACACAATTTGTCCCACTGAAGGGTTTGAAGGACCTGCTGAATGTGTTGCGAGTGTTCTTCCCAACTCTTAATGAAGATGAAGATGTTTTCAAAATAAACCACCACAAACAATTTGGTGAAGGGTTGCAATATGTCATCCATTAGCCTCATAAAATTAGCGGGGGAATTTGTTAACCCGAAGGACATAACCAACAATCAAAATATACCTTCCATAGATTTAAAGGAAGTGTTCAATACATCTGTGGGCTCTATTAGAACTTGATGATAACCAAAATTCAAATTGATTTTGCTGAGATACTTGGCCCCATTGAGTTCTCCCAATAAGTCATCAATTCATGGGATTAGATACCTATTCCTGACAGTGATTTTGCTTAATGCCCGATAATTAATATTGAGCCACTAGGTTCTGTCGTTCTTCTATACGAGTACAATCGGGCTCCGACAAGGTGAAGAAATTGGTTGGATGTGAGCTTTTTCCAACAACTACTGGATTTTCTTCTTGATCTTTTCATTTTCTAGAATGGAGCAACAATATATTGAACTATTGGGTAGATGTGCTCTAGGAGTTAGTTCGATTGAATGCTTGACCTGACAATGGAAGGGTGCCCCGATGGGTGAGGAGAAGATGTCCTTGTATTCTTCCATGACCACATACAACTTATTTCGTTGCTTAGAGGAAACCTTCCTAAGGGACATGGAAGTGGCTACAACCTTCCTCTTACTTTGAGAGAAAATGAAAAAGAAAAAAAAATTACCAATCTCAGAGATGACCTTACTACATTCCTTAGTAGAGATCAAAGAGATGGCAGTAGGTGGGCCTACCTCTATATCCTGTATAACTTAGTAACCAAATAAATAATAATAGAGTGAGGTCTTGACTCATATACAAATTTTTTCTTCCATAAGTATGGTTTTCCTAATAATACATTACAAAATTCAAGAGGGGAAACATCACACACTACCTCATCTATGATGGGTTGATGATGTAGGGAAGCCGACACTGCTGGCTGACGAAAAGATCTTGTCCTTGGTGAAGCCACCCGATGGTGTACAACTGTATATGTGCTATATTCAGTAGGCCCAAATTCTTCATGACCTCTACTGAAATGGGGTTCTTTTGGCTCTTGCTGTCAAAAATGAACTGCAACAGAGAACCCTTCACCCACATCTATGAGTTGAATATGAGCTCCCCCTCTTCTAGATCTTTAGGATCAATCTTCTGGATCTTGGTGGTGGCCATGGTGGCGCTACGCTCAACATCAATGATCTGCTTCCCTTTGTCATTCCCCTTGTCAGGTTCTGACTCAGAGTTGGAACATGTGTTGGACTCAAAATCCTTCATCTTGGCCACTAGTGAATGCTTCGCCCAACACTTTCTTGTGTTGTGAGTGGATCTCTTATGGAACTCTTCCCACATTCTTGTGTCCTTCTTTGTCTTTGTGGTGTTTTTCATTTTTTATGGCTTCAATGAGTTATATTGGGTCACCCCATCTTAGATGTTCCCTTTATTCTAAGGTTTGGAGGTGCCTTTCCCTTTCTTCAGATTCGCATATCCAAAGTCTTGTTTTTCTATTCATGCTTCTTCTCAATCTTGACATTGTATTGGTGTGTTGTGTCGAGTGGGGAGATGACCAAGAACTCCATATCATCCTAGAGTACCAAATGTTTCTTAGGATATTTGATACTCAACTTTGTGCGAAGGGTAGGAAAAGCATTGGTAAACCTCAAGTCTTCATCCCTTCACTGTCACATTGTGGTCCAATTTATATATTTATCCTCATATCTCATGGCAGGGTATTAATTCTCTTTGATGGCATCACAAAATTATTCCCAAGTGGGTGAAACCAAAAATAGTGAGGGTGTACTTTCATCATTTTGCTCACAATAGGTTTTTCATCAGTCCTTGATGTGGGGTGTGGCTTTGAGAAGAGAAAAAGTAATATTTTCTTAGTTGGAAAAATCATGAATAGAAAAATATGTTTCTAGCAGATTTAACCATTTATATATGGTATGGAAATTTATGTGAACCGAAAATATGAGAATGTCAAAGTTAAATTGTACCTTAAAGGGTGCGGTGCTTCTAAAGTAGTTGATGGAAGTATATGCGTCGCCCTTGGGTAGTCGTTGAAGGATCTTGGCAAAGTTGTCCATCATCGCATTCCTTTGTCGCTCAAAGGCTTCTTTGAGAAATATTTTCAAAGGATCTCCTACCCCCTTGTCTTTCTTTTCTTCCTCCATGGGAAGTCTTATGGATTTATGAGGTTGGTCTTGCAAAGTTTAGACCAGATCAAGCCATAACTCCTTATATCCCAACCTCGTTGACAACATGCAAAGAAAAACATAGAAAGAGAAGATTGATATGATATCACTAATATGAATTTAAACAGGAATGCAAAGAATTATAGATATAAACACAAAAACAAAGTTGCAGTAGAAATAACACTTCATTTCATTAATATCAAGTATTGAAATATTCTTACAAACATAATTGAAATAAGACTAGCTCGGGCGACGGTAGCTTATCTATGAGAAGGGATGTGGCTGCTACTTGCCTCTAAAATGTGTTATAATGAGGTTCAAGGGCCTATTTATTATTTAAAAACATGAGAAAACCATAAGCAGCCAAACCTTTAACCCCAGGAGATGAAATGCCAAGGGTTTATGGGCCCCATTGGGGTTAATTCGGCAACCAACTTCCCGAGGTCGTAACTTGGTCATATTATATTCATTTCGCATGTATGATATCTTGTTGGAAAGGTCTCTCCAGGTACTATAGGTTTTTCCATAGTTCCTTTCCAATGGAAATGGGTCTACAACAGACGTAAAAAACACGGTTTAGGGGGTCAAAACTGCTACGGAAGTTGAGGACCCAAAAAATTGGTAAAAATAGTAAATGCTAAAACAAACAAGGAAACAATTGAAACTAATTGGAGGTATAGGTGTAATAGGTGGGTGGCCACCAATATCTACCTGACAATAAGAGTCAAAAATGAATTTATTTGTATTTCTTAGAACCTTCTAATTAAAAAATTAGCTGAAATCATAGACACTATGTTTAGGATTTTAATATTGCACAAAGTTTTTTCTACTTTGCATTATAATCATGTCTCTTTGAAACTCTAAATTACTTCACTTTTGGTGAATAAAAATATCCCCTTTTGTTGGATTAGAAACATTGTCCCACTATGATCAATCGTTCAAACCTATATGGGTTTGTTCATTTTCCTTTTAATGTAAAACTTCATGTTCTCACTTTTTAGCTTATGATTGATTTTGACATTTATCATATATATTGAAGTGATGTAACTGGGGTTTTTTAGGATACTTGCTTTGATAGAAAATAGTTTCATGAATTAAAATAAACTCAAATTATATTTCATATTATTCATGTTTTTTGAGAGAATTTGGTTTATTTATTCAAATTATTTGAAGATGATGGAACTTTTATAACATAAAATAGCTAATATATCATTTTTCATACTATCAAGAGTTTATGCAAGAGTTAAAATAAAATTAAGTATTTTTGGAACTGTGATATTTTAAGAATACTTTGTCCTTTAACAGTAACTTATTTTAAAATATAAGATAATATATGATAAAAATATGCTTCTTAAAGTTTGTAATCATAGTTGGTGAGTTTACAATTAAAAAAATTAATTTAAACATCGAATATGTAACAAATTTGAAAACAAAATAAAATATAAAAATAATAAAAAAATGATTTTTAAAGGATACCAACATGCTTATTAAAATGGAATATTTACATGTGTTCATCCGTGATTTTAATTTATGAAAAATATCTTTTCAAAAATTTCCTATTTACTGGAAAATTTTCTACTTGGCCTTCTAATGTTTGAAGAATATAAGTTGATGGACCAAGCTTTGAAAACATTTAAAAAGGACCAGTCCAAATATTTTGAAACTTAGAGTGATTACCTTTCTATTTATGGCTTTTATCCCATTTGAGAACTAGGTTACCAATAAAAAATTCTCTATGGATTGACGCTAATGTTCCTAGTAGTGTATCATCCATCTCCTTAATATTTTACCTAATTTTCTCGATTTGTTGCCTTCTTGTTGGAGATTTTTTGTTTTTTCACATTTTAATATCTTTGAATAGTAATAGAGCATATATAACTTCTACTTATTTAAAATTTGAAATTGAATTCAAGAATTTGTAAAATGACATCATGGGTACACATAATTTTCCAAAACATGTACTATATTTCCTTAATTCAATCTTTCTTATAACCAAACTTACGAAAACAACATGTAGGCAAAACACTATAAAATATTAAAATTTCATTTAAAAATACGAGAAAAACACAATTAGACATGTTTATTAATTTCTCGTAAGTAAGCCAACTGTTTTCCTTTTCATGAATCGAGAAAGAACAAGGAATTTGTTATTTATTTAACAAAGAATCAATTGAACGTGAAACAAGAAAAAAGAAAAAATCTATAGAAAAAGTGGGCTGCATGCTAATCAAGAAAAATAATATTTTATTGGGATGATTGTACAATTGGGAGGTCTGGAAGTCAGGTGTTTTTTTATTTTATGATTTATTTATTCTATCCCAACCTTGACTATACCATAGTAGGGTGTTGTCTTTAGGTCAGGTAGTTGGGCAATTAGGCAAATGAGCAAATTATTTATAAATAAAATCATAGTCAGCTCGACATGGTAGTCGGTTGCTCAGAAGGTTGGGTAGTTGGGAGGTTATACTTTTATTTAAAAAATATTTATGGATCTAACCTCCTACTTAAGCTATCAAAAAGAAGAAAATTATTTAGGGCCTTTTTGTTTATTCATTTTTCTATGCACAAAACAGAAAAGGGTTCTTGTAAACATGACAACAACAATGCAAATTATTCCATGAATTTTTAAAGGAAATGTTGCATATGAAAAAATTCCCCAACATGAGTCTTCCTATTTACAAAGTGTTTAAAAAGTAAAATACTCACTAATATTGAATACAACCTCTAATCTAATTCTTTGATCCTTTAGTTGTTAAAATCAATTTAATACATTCCATATGAATTGCCAATTTGGGTTGTATCTCTAACGGAAGAGGTGACCCAAACACATGCAATCATTAGGATGAATCGATTTCTCTTATGTAGTTCTAACATCCATATCTATATAATGTGTGGATAACAATAACACAAGAACATATATCTAGGGCCATGGATTTCCTTATGACAAAAAGTGGCAGAAATCATAGCTCAACATGCAATAACCAAAAACCACAAACATCGGCCAATACACAACATCTATGGGATACAAAATTTCAATTTTCCATGTTTCAAAATTTGTTCGACATAACATGCTAGAGGTAATTAGATATTTATAAATGAGAAAAAATGGAAATAGATCTTAGCTAATTTATCCTTATAAATGGAATTAATTAAATTTAAATTAAAAAAATAAATCCAAATAAACCCTGCAAACGAGAACTAGATTTTGGTTTCGAAGCAGAAACAACAATATCACTAACGCATATCCATTAAATCTCTCTAGCCTTCAATTAATTTATGCTAATGTCTCAAGTACATATGAGAATGAAAACTTTCCTAGATATGCAATCATAACTTCAGTTCTTGCGTGCTACCTACTTAACATTAGCAATAAAGACAAGGTTTGTTAATGTCTAAGTAAATTATTGCATTCTTCTTACTTGAATCTAGCAAATAACATTGTGTTTGGTAATTTCTAAATAATTGTGTCCATGTGACATACTTAATGTTTCCAATGAAGACATGGTTTGATAATCTCTAAACAAATTCTTCAAACAACTCGAGGAATACTAGATACCTATTATGCGTAGAACTATTACTCCAAGTAAAATACAAAGTTGCTTTGACTTTCTTCTGAAGTAATCAAAGAATTTTAAAGGATAGAAATTTTCGAAGACACTTGTATCATGCCTGTCAATATACTAGATTCCAACGAAGGTAATAAATAAGAACCATATCAAAATAGTAGGGGAAAATTAGTAACCAACATTGTTAGATTTTGAATCTCTGAATAGAGGAGAGTATAAGTAATATCACCACATATATAAGTGTCATCATGTTTTCCATTTTTTTGTTCATTTGTGGGAGATGTTTGAGGGTATCCTGCATAATGTATAATTAAAAGTCAGCAAGAGGAGATTTATGAACATTGTTCAGGTACAAGAAAGGAAATAACACTATTAACACTTTCATCTATTTGAATCACAACTGTGGAAAATTAGTAGGAAAATGAAATGTCACCCAATGATTGGAAGATATACCTTGTCTTCTTTGCTGATGAAACTTTAGTAATAAGTACTCTGGTTAGGGTTTCATACAGATAATTTATATCTGCAATGATCCTTAGATTGAATTCATCTTAGTGATTGTACTTCTCATTCATAGTCAAATAAAAAAATACCATCTCTATAGATGTATTTAAAATGGATGACAAAATAGAAAGAGGGATATGAAAAATAAGGCAAACCTGCAATTTTGGTTATACTAAGACCAAGCCCAATAGAAGAGTATTAAAATTACATGGTTGCTGCAATGGTTGAAAGACATGAAATTTTGTCCAAGTTTAGTAGCTAAGGCAATGGTTTAACATGCCAAAAATAACCATGTATAGATTTCTTGATATTTGACAACGCGCATTTTTCACTTGTTCATGAAGGCATGTTGCCTCTTTTTATTGCTCTATTACAAGATTAATATTTAGACTTCACTACATATCAAACTAATCTCCAGCCTGACAAAATCATACCCTAAAACTATTTGAGCAGATGTAGGGTGCTTCTAGGTTATAGATGATGGTTAGATCATGATGAGAGTTGTTGTAATTGTGTAAGCAATTATACACCGATAAAGATTTGAATATTGATCCCAAGCACATAGGGATACCTTGTAGGTGCAAACATCAATATATCAAATTTTTTGTTATGAAAAAGTACCTTAGTATGAATGTAAAGAAAAAAAGTTCAAAAAGGACTAGAGTCAAGAATGCTATTCATTAGTTATTCGTTTACCTAAAAATGAACTTCACATCATCCCTGTATTTGTAGCTTCTGAATTCAGTGGCTTGGTGTGACAACTTGTAACATTTTGTAATTATAACAACAATATAATACACAACCCATGAGAAAGATAGAAGAATGCATTATGCAAGAAAGCACATGATAAAAGAAATACTTAGAGTAAACATAAAAAATTATACGAAAAATAACTTATGATCAAATTAATTATCATATTGACTTTGAAATATCAAAATTTGCAATGGATGGAGACTAGTTTAAGTTTCAAAAATGACTGCATTTCCTAACTAGGTCATGATTATATGCGTGCATAATACTATCATATTGAATACATCAAGCACCAGATCAGTGAACTCAAATTCCATTTGATAAAAATTCCTAAGAATATTAAACAATATATAAGAGGTGGCTAAAAAATGCATACATTTTTATTCATAATTTCTTGGTTTCATGTTTACTTAGTCACTCCACCATTTGAAGTGTGGTACATGTGTTTTGCATCATCATTGAGATTGTTTCATCGATTCATTCATAATAATGGAGTAGGAAGAATAGGTGGTTGAAGGTAAACTCTTGGAACATTCTTGTTACACCACGTAACTCTGTTTTGACATGGTCATCCGACATACATTTGTTTATTCTTGAATTCATAGAAATAACAATTTCTCCCTCAAATTCAGGGATAAATGAAACTAAATTAACATTGGACATAGTTCGACTATGCTTAATATTGGAAGGAATAAAACGACATGGCTCAATGATTAAAGAGGTGTGCAATACTTTTGACGGAGGTGAGTCCACAAGTAGATCTTTACTGATATTTGTGTCAATGATAGTGATTGGCTACTGTTACATCCAAAGCATAGAGCCTAAAGTGACATGAGAGATAAAAAATCGACATCCATGTCACTAATGATTTAGATATCATTTTATGACTTTCTAAATTTCATTTTTACAATATATCTAGAGTGCTAAATTACATATGCTAAATAACAAATACACAAAATACCTAAGATAATGTTGTTAGGAAAAATGCTATCATAGTGAGAGAGTAAAATCTACTATAACCTCTAAGTAAAAGTGATTATATAGGTTTATGAAAAATTTATCATAGAATCAAAGTTCAAAAAAACTAATATAATTATTATTCATAGCAATGACATAGACTTATAAAAATTAGATAATTGATTGTGAAAAGTACATATATCCTTCACCATTCACTAAAGATTCATTATCAGAGGCCAAAGATTCAAAACTATTAACATAAGTTATGATTAATGAATAGAAATAGCTTGCAAGGAAAGAAGAAGTGGTTGCAGAAACTACGCACACTCATTACCATTCATGGCTATGGAAAAAGAGCCAAGAAATTATTTGGTACCATAGTTGAAGCACTTGGTGTTATAAGAACCACAATTTCCTTAGATTATAGTTACATTTTCAATTTTTTGGAAGTTGATATGCATTATAAGAGGAAACAAAAAAATGAGAAAACATAAATGAGATGAAAGTTTTGTTAATTCATTAGATCATAAATTGTAAATTATATATAACCGTATTCAAACAATATACATCTTAGGAAAGGAAATCCTATGTACAAGAAAGCCAATCAACAAAAGCACACAACATGAAAAAACACTTGCGCAAATAGGAAACTAAATTTTCTGGAGGATTTGATATATGTGAAACAAAAGGAAAACACATGCCTCAATTCTCCTATAGAGACTTCTTTTGACACAAAACATTTCACTTAACATATAGATAAATTAAATAATTGAGCACATGCAACTCTTGCTTTTTTGTTGCTTAACACAATACGAATTCAGAGTTTACAACGTATGAGAATTGAAGTTAATATTGCAGCAATGGAAAGCAAAAGATGGGCATATATATAATATGGTATAATAGTTTTTTTGGAATTACACTACGTTGTTGTGCAACTAAGATATTATGATCCTATTAACAAAATTATGCACTGGTTTGGAAAAGAGTATGGAAAGAACAAGTCGCTATAGAAACTATGCACATTCGTCGCCATTAATGCCTTCGGAAAAACAAGCAAAAAATTATTGAGCACCATATTTGAAGCATCTAGCATCAACAAAACCACAATCTCCTTAGATTATAATTAAATTTGTAATTTTTTTTGTGAGTTAAAATGCATTTTAAGAGGAAACAAAAAAACTAGAAAAACATAAATGAGATACAAGCTTTGTTAATTCGTTAAGCGATAAATTTTTATTTGTATATAAGATTATAACTACAATGCAACATTATATAGCTTAGAAACAAAAATCAACCAAGCTAATCATCAAATGAACAAAACATTAATTTTTTTTATGAAAATAGGAAAATAAGGATGATTTTATATATGGGAAAAGAAAAGGAGAACACAAATATCTCAATTTTCCTGTAGTGGCTTCATTTAACACAGAGCATTTCATTGAGAATATACATAAATCAAGAGATTGACATACATGAAACTCTTTTTTTTTCCTAACATGACACAATTCCATAATTCACAACAAATGAGAATCCAAGTTAATATTCCAAAACTGGAGAAAGAGATGGGCATATATATAATATGGTATAATAAGTATTTTGGAGTTACATTATGTTACTGTGAATCTGAGATATTATGATCTTATTAACAAAATTATGCCATAGTTCAGAAGAATTTTTTATGTAACTAAATTACTATACTGTATAATGTGCGTATTTTTCTTTCTTTTCATTCATAGGAGGAAAAGATGTTTGATTCAAAATTTCTAGGAAAAAGGAAGCAAGAAGTAGTTATCAAAAAAAAGGTTCTTGATTAAGATATTGTAGCAAATATCAACAAGGCAGTGAACAAGATCGTTTTGTATTTTGCAATTTTGGAACCTACAATAAAATAAAAACTATACATTAGTGTTGGTGAAAGGATTTGTGAATTATGAGTTGGTGAAATGTAAGAGGTAAAAATGGATAGAGGAAGAATATCCTAACTGCCACAATATATAAAACTGATGCACAGAGGAAGCATTTCTTTGCTAGTCACAGCTCTTTTATATCAGAAATAATGTTCTTAATTGTTAAAGTGAAAAGACCTCAAATACAAAGTTTTCTTAGATTGAAAATTGTAGATGATATGCATTGCATGTATTGTTGAAAGCTTGTCTCATCAATAACTGGGTAATGTTCTTTTAGTTGCGACATTTGCAACCATATGTTTTGAGTGTGCATTCAACATTGTGCTAGTCATTAAATGATGTGTTATCTTTATAGAATGTGAATTTAGCCATGTTTGGATGAACTAGTTGTTTGCATTTACTGCAAATTCTCTAAAAGGAAGGAGAGAAAACATTTTTGGCTTTTAACACTGCTTCCATATGTTTGTTTTTTTTTTTTATGTTGATTTTTTAGGTTCATGTATGTTTTATGAAAATGAAATATTTTGTACATCAAAGTAAAACTATTCCTACTTGAACAAATAATGTATTGAAAAAGATACCTGTGTTCTTGAATTTATAAAAGATAATAGATGCACTCTTGAAAATTCATCATTCAATGGATCAACAAAAGTTTTTGATCGAGAGCATAATTGTTGAATGCCTTTGACATCATTTCTAATAGTGTTTTTTGAACAAATAGAATGAAGTCGTCTTTGATGCCAATTCATGTTATATTTTGAAAAAATGGTCTCTATAAATATCATTCAATAACAATTGTAGTGAATTAGATAACATATTTTTTGTTAAGCAATTTGCACAATAAATGATGAGATAATTTCTAGTTTGATAAGAATGGAACACAAAGATACAAGAATGTAGATTGAGAGAAACTATTAGTTTTTGCTGAAAATGCAAGTATGGTTATTGTAATAGAAAACTTATAATGGCATTGTCATCTACAACTTCATCATCTTTGATATTAATTTCATATTTCTTGTTATTTTGCTGAAATCCTTCCACTATTTCTCCTATTGAGCCAACTGGATATGTATCAATTGAAATAACAAGACTATGTATTCTTGTATCTGGATGTATTCTGTGCTCTCTGCAAACTTGTGCAATTGATTCAACTATGGTTTTTTTCTCAACGCTATATAAGATTCTTCATCTCCTCAATCATAAATTCCCTTGTTTCTTATTACAAAATTAGTAATTCGAACATTGTTTCCAACAATAAACATGTCTTGGGAACACCCTGTAAGATTATTTCCCATGTTCACTGTGATAGTTATTTGACCATGGTTATCAACGAAAATTAGCATGGAACTACACTTGCAACTTTGTAGTTGAGTTGGGGCTTTTAGTTTGTACTGACTCATAAATAACCAAGATATCACCTTCAAAAATATTTGCATATTCTCCTGAGCATATTTCAGTGATTGAAAAGGGTGTTGGTTGCTTTTTTTGGTCTATGTATATGCAAAGTTAGAACAATATGCTTTAAAAAGCGTTTCCATTCATTTAATGCAAGTATGTAGTTTGACTATACAAATGTCTAGTGCAACAAAAATCTAACCTTGTTGGATTCTCATCTTCCACTATTTCTCTTTCACATGCTTGTTCATTGGAGCTAGTGGTTTCGATGATGTTGTTGCAAATGACTCGACCAATTGCTGCTAGAAAACGTAAATCTAAGTGGTAAAATCTAAAACAAGCATATAGAGAACCTTTAAAACAATGTATGTTGTAGAGTGATACATACATACATATATATATATATATATATATATATATATATATATATATATAATATATATATATATTATATATATATATATATAATATATATATATAGTTTTGTGAAAATAAAATGTAAGGAAAATAGATAGATATGTAGAGAAAATGACCAATTGAGAAAAGGGAATTAATAAAAAGTAAAATGAGTATGGCTCTGTATGGACACTACCTAGTTTTTTGTTTTTGTTTTTGTTCTTTCTGTTTATGTATTCTTTTTTTATACTACTATTAGCCAATGGTGGTTGGTATTTAGTAAAAAAATGTCTTATATATTTCATTGACAATTACATGTAAAGTTCATTTTTGGAATGTGTTATTAAGAATCACTATGGCTACAAAGACATTTTTTTTCTTTATTTTGAAAGGTAGTTGGATAAGAAATAATGAAAAATGAACTAAAAACTAGAGCAAGTAATGATATTCAGTATATACAACAAATGTCACATAGTGAAAGCCAAAATGCATAAATGGAAGAAAAATTGAATAGATTTATGTTGATGGTTCAAAGACTTTCAAGAATTTGATATTTTCATATTTTGTTGTTTTCTTGTTTGTTGTTGTGTGCAACTCCTTTTTTTCAATGCTTGCAAATCAAATAATATATCTAAGGTGGACATTTGCTAATGTGACAAGTGTTGTGACAATTGAAGAATGAAGTTGTAGGACATGAACACTGGCAAAAAATGAATCAAGCCGACAACAAAGGTGTTGCAAGACAAATTGTATGATGATCTATCCAATAAGCATTAAAGACATGGAAAGAAATAGTACAAACTGAGAATTTTGTCCAAAAGTGGTCTAGCATTGAGCCATAGTCAATTTTTTTTTGTATGGAAATTGAAGCCATTACTTTGCATAAATAAAATTAGTTCTCTTTGTTGATGTATATTTTCCAACATGTCCAAATTGAAATCACTAACAAGGACAATTGGGTAGTTGTTGCACATGTGCTCTGAAATGAGCTTGTTGAAATTAATTACTTCTTCAATGCTTGTATTTGGAACAATGTATACATTGGCAAGTATAATGGTTTTTTTTTCAACATGGAATATTGCAATTATTGATTAAATTTGGCTTGATGTATAGGTGAAATGGTTTTCAAATACAATATTTTTGTGTAGTATGTGAGAATTCCATGTAAGTGTAATAGTTGTATGTAGTGATATTTGTTTGAAAGGAATGGATTTGATGTAGGTGGTTTTGTTTTTGCTTCTTGGAAACAAATAATGGCAGCACTCATTATATCATAGTCAACAATGATATCCTCAAAATGCAAGGAGAAATTGTGTGTGTTCAATGAACATATTGTCAGGTCATCATTTGTTTTACTTTGATATATGCTATATTGAAGCTAATAAGAGGCATTTCCTCTAAGTCTATGTATGTCAAAAACAACTTTTTCATTGAGGGAAAAGTTTCTATGTTCCAATTTGTTTACAAAATACAAGGATTTAATATCTTTGCCATGAGAAAGTGCAGTATAGATGAGTCCATGTTGCCTAAATCCTTTTGGATCAAAATCCAATTTGTCCATTGTCAACCGTTATGATCGATGTATAGTTCGTGCACATGCGAGTTGAATAAGTAATTGTTCTCTTGTAAAATTAATTTTTTTTGTTTGGTTTGTTACTCCTACAAACTCTAGTAATATGTGTCTAGGTAGACATTCTTCTATCTTTGAACAAATGTGCCATCTTTTCTATTGAATAGTTCCTACAAGGATCAAATTATTCAATCCAAATTGCACCATTTTCAAATGTCGTGGATGCTCTAAAAATTCCTTTAGTACCATTGACTGAGCCATCCCTAATATCGTAATTTCCAACAATTAGTTAAAAATTAATATTTTCTTTTAGCATAGTGGTAGCGGGAAACTACATTTTGATGTTTTTATTGTAATTTTTATTTTTTTATTCAATTATTCTATCATATGCGCTTAATATGATTGCTTATGTGTTGGTGAGAGACAACATTTTTTCATTATGTTCATGTACATTCTTTTTTAAGTAGAAGAGGCACGGAAAGGTTGGATAATTTGGTGCACATCTATAAAAGTGTTTATTTAAGGATGCAAGATCATCATTTGTATGTGAACATGTCTTGATTCTGTTTAAAAGGGATACAAACTCTTTACTGTCTTATTGCATTATTGGTTTTAGCTCATATATTTTCACGTTGTCTTTCCAAAAGTTGTAAGAAACAATAGTTCCTTTAAGACACAGTTGCTCAAATATCCAACAATCACATATAGGATATGCTTGACATAGATCACCATAGAATATTATTTCGAGTTTAGCAAACAAGGAAGATGGAGTGTGCATGATTTCACGAAGTCACTTGTCAATGCTATATATTAACCGAGAGCCAATTAATGAGGCTTCATCTATAAAAAAAAATTGAAGTTGTTCATATTATTTTCTCAATATATCAAGCATGTTAGAAGCCAATGACACCATGTGACGTGGTGAATGTGGAAAATGCAAATTTAATGGACTGTGATACCATGAGAAATATATGAAACCTTTTAGTAAATGGAAGTATTAGACTGTTTTGTTTCAAGGGGTCACATTCTAAGTCTTTGTTATAATGAGACACTAGTGCATGGTAAAGTGCTTGTAAAGTGAGTACCGTTCTTATTCCTACACCTCGAGTGATGAAAAAATAGAAGCACTTACCTACATTTTTTTTCCATAAAACTATTTGTTTGATTATTGATTTTTTATGTTGATTTAATTGTATCATAATTTCATCATATGAGAATGTGTCTAAAACAAAGGGTTTCTTAATGAATTGATTGTTTTTTGTATATTTAGTTTGATTGTTTCTAAATTGCATTTTCTCTTATATGTCATGATTAATGTCATATCTTTCATTAGAACAAGCCCTATTGTGATCTTCCAATGGGAGGTGAAGAATAAATATTTCATCATTTTCGGATGATGATCTAGGGATCTTTTGCTTATATATGTATGAAAAGAATCGCATGTATAAATTGCAACTTAACATAGGAATTTAATGTGCACACTAGAAAGAAGAAGAAGAAACACATAAAAGCACGAAAAGAAGATAACAAGACATGATAACAAAGTTTGTCCAACTTGGACTATGTCTCTGAGACCTGCTTGAATTGGAGAGGCCTTCATTCATTAAATGACATGAAAAGAAGAGAATATATTCATCAGTTTACATAAAAGGAGTATTATACCTCCATTTTGAAAAATGGCTGAGAAATGGAGAACTCAAATGGAGAAATGGATAGCACCACTATGTCTGTGGCATCGAGAGGGGCGGAAACCATATAAAATTTTCCCAATTCAAGAAAAATGACCTCTCACCCTTTTGTGCAAGCTCTACATTGAACTCTATCCCAAACAATCCTCTCCCTCATACTTTTTCCAATCATCAGGGTTTTATAATGTCTTCCTTTGTTACAAAGGCTGCTTAAATCAGGGCCGTTTATTCATAATATTAGTTGTCTCCTTGAAACGATTGGTGGGCCAACTATCCAACCTTTCTATGCAATAAACCCCTTTAAAATGGCCTCTTTTCCATTTAAATAGATAATACACAAAACATTGGAAAAACCCGACCAAAAGCCTATTACCAAGATCTCTAATTATATGAAATCAGGCTTTATAACATAATCAATTCCAATCCCCATATCACAATCGCATATCACTTGTTCCATAGTCCTGTTAGCAGGGGATTGCCGACTGCCGATCATTGATCATTGATATCATTGTATCGCATCGACATATTGCACTACTACGATCGAAGGGTCTTGGTCCTATCCTTTGGGTTTCGCTGACCCGATTCACCAATCCAATCATCCTGATATCGCCAATCCGATCATCCCTATATCACCGATCACTTTCCCCCAACTCCGATAAATCAGAGATTACTGATCGGGGTTCCGCTGTGCCTGCAATAAGCCTAGCTTTTGACTTCTCTAATTGCAATTTTTCCCTTTAAAGGCTTAAAGGCATTTTTTTATGGAAAAGGCATCATTTTCCAAAGGAACAAGACAACCTTCTTTTTTCCATAACTTCATCATCCGGACTCAGATTGAAGTGTCGTTCACATCATTGAAATCAAGGTGACAAACACTTCGATCTGATGTCAATATACTTGCTTTACTACCACTTTGAATTTTGAAATTTTCCATGCCACTGTGTTTGAAGATCCACTTGGATCAATCCTGCCCATTAAGGAGCTTATGGACCACCAAAATCTTTCATTAGTCAATTGGCAAGTGAGGGAATTTTTCCCTCACCCTTTCCTTCTCTAGCCATTTTTGCCTTGCTGGGGTGCATTCCCTTGAAACCAACTCGAAGGTATTCCACATCTCCTGACTGTGAAGTCCTGGTTCTTCTATCAGGAATGATTTCTTCCGGTAATTGATTGAGATATTCTGGTGCAAAATCATCAACTATAGGAACTATGCCTACCTCATAGGTATCCATAGTAAAAGGTGGTTCATACAGCTTTAAGTTCTACACATTCAGTACTGAGTACATCTGCATATATACCAAAAAATCAAGACGAAAGGCATTGTTACTAATCTTCTCCAAAATGGTGAATGGACCATATCAGATTGGTCACAACTTCTTCCCTTCTCCCTTCATCCTGTCTTTGTTGATGTGGAACAACAATTTTCCACCCACTTGCAATTTATGGTCGACTTGGTGTTTGTCATGTCAAGCCTTGTAATGGGCTTGACTTTTCTCCAACTGCTCTTATACTACTTGGTGAATCAATTGGATTCACTGAATGAACTGTTGAGCTTTGTCTGTATCATTACATCCACTGGAGTCATCTGCCCTTCGAACAACCATATCAAAAGGGTCCTTTGGCACGTAACCAAAACATGTCTTAAATGGTGAACGTTGCATAGATGAGTGCACTGCTTGGTTCTAGGAATGTTGCATATATGGGATATGTTGATCCCACAACTTAAGATGTTTCCCACAATAGCCTCATAAGAAATGTGCCACAATGCAGTTTACAACCTCTATCTGTCTATCAATCTGTGGATGAAATGTCGTGCTTCTTTTCAGCATGGTGTCCATCATCTTCTGCAAGCTGGTCCAAAATTCTCCTAGAATGTGAGAGTTGCAATTTGACGCAATCAATGTGGGTAATGCAAAATGGACCCAAACATGCTGAAAGAAAAGAGAAGATGTCTTCTCTACAGTGATCTCATTTTCACAAGGCATTAGAATACACATATTGCTAAAATGGTCAATGACGACATACAAATAGTCATGACCCTTTCTTGACAAAGGCAAACCTCCTACAAATTCCATTGACACACTTTCCAATGGACGACTCAGAATAGGGAGTGGTGTGTAGAGCCCAAGTTTTGTATTAGAGGGCTTTGAAATAGAGCACATCACACAACCCTATACATACCGAGTCACAATGTCTCCCATATGAGGCCAAAAACAAAATCTTTGTACATGACATAAAGTCTTTTCGACACCAAAGTGTCTAGACATAAGAGAGGTGTGGGCCTCTCGAATTACATGTACTCTTTCCCATGTGGGAATACACAATTTATCAAGGTGAGACAACAGTTTCCCCTGCAAGTGATAGTTGTCCACCTATGAACCATGGGTTAGTTTCGCATAAATTTCCTTAAAGTCATCATCATTAGCATATTGCTCCGCATAACTCTGAAAAGACACCGAAGCATTATGCAAAATAATAGAAGCAAAAATAGGAGGGTGAGATAGCATATCGGCCACTTTATTTCTAGTGCCCTTCTTATACTTTATTACTAGATGAAATTGTTGAGGAAAACCGATCCACCTATAATGATGAGATTACTGCAACTTGGTTTGTGATTAAAGATACTGCAAGGGCTAATGATCTGTATGGATGATTGTCTCCTTGCCAATTAGCTAGTGTTTCCACTTTTTCACACTTTGCACCGAGGCATAAAGCTCCTTGTCATAAGTGGGATAGTTTATCACAGCGCGAGAGAACTTCTTAGAATGGTAAGAAATCAGCTTCTTTCACTACATCAGTACAACTCCCATGGCATAACTGTTGGCATCTGTTTCGATCTCAGATGGCTGTTGGAGATCTAGTAAGGCTAACACTACCGTGGTACTGATCTTTTCCTTCAATGTTTTGAAGGACTTCTGTTACCTTCCTCCCCATTAGAAGACCTGTTTCACATTTGTCAATGCTTGAAAAGGTGCTACAATAACAGAGAAATTAGCAATAAATCTCCTCAATTACTAGACTGCACCTAAAAAGCTATGGACCTTCGTTACACTAGTAGGTTGAGGCCAATTTAAAATTGCTTCAACTTTAGAAGGATCAATCTTTAACTGACCATGACCAACAATATGACCTAGGTAACACAAATAGGTTTTCTCGAGCTCACACTTTCAAAACTTTACATAGAGTTTTTTTTTTTTTAATACATCAAGAACTTTCTTCACATGACACACATGTTCATTCCTACTTTTACTAAAGACAAGTATATCATCTAAATATACAAGAAAAAATTCAACAATGAAAGGCTGAAAGAGATCATTGATGACCCTCATAAAAGTGGTTGGAGCATTGCAGAGTCTAAATGGCATCAGCATCCATTCAAACAACCCCAGTTTGGTCTTGAAGGTTGTTTTCCACATGTCGTACTCTGCAATTCGGACCTAGTGATAACACTACGTAGATCCAATTTGGTGAAATAAATTGTATTCTTTAACTGATATAATAAGTCATCAATCATGAAAGAGTTGTAGAGCATTGGAAAGGTATGTTTTAACGAATAACTTAGTAGTGCTTCAAGCAATAGTTGTAACCTTTTCTTTGTTGTACAATAGGGAGAATGCAATGAGAATGAATACAAATGACCCAATCACTGAAAGTTATCTTCTTTATGCAGGAAAAGACAAAAGTAGGAAGGTGTGGTACAAAACAAGAGTCCCATGAGAAGATAACGGTTGTCCCTCTAAAACCAAATAAAGTCTAGACCAGGGCGAGTAAATCAAGGCAGATCAATCTGGGACGAGATGAAGGACTGTCAGTTCAGAAGGCTAGGTAGAGAAAAGAAAGGAGTTAACAGTTTAACAGATCCCTCAGGATCTTTGATCCTAAGGGATCGTTACGTTCAATTATTTTGTTGTTTAGTTAACTCTGCCATTACTTGTATAAAAAGGCGCGACATTGAAGACTTAGGGGACGTCTGGAGTATCTTGTATTTTTACTTTCTGTTTATAAGCTACACAGTTGGCTAAACTCAGACTATTGAGTCTCTTTGAGAGTTAGTTGTGCTGTACTATCATTGATGCATTAATATAATATATTTGGTGTTATTTCCCCCCTACATCTGAAGTAAGTTACGGCGGTGTGCCATTGGAAGCTAAGGGCCCGGCTCCAACACACACTGGCTGATTGTATCATTACAGTTTGGCTTCGTGTGGTTTGTTTATTGTTCTCAATAATCTGATATACGTACATGCTGTTCCATACTTGTTCATCAGTAGTTTTCCTTTTGTAAATCTTTGTAACGAGTTTACATCATATTTCCAGAATTGATCACATAACATTGTTCTAAGTTGTTCACTTCCATTACAGACTTTATAAGTGGAATGTTTCAGCTACATATGGTTGGAGTAATGGACTACTAGTAATCGTTTCAGATTATGTTTATATATGATTGACGTTTCCTGTTTATGGTGATTTGCTATTCCATTTGATTAAACTATCTACTTGTACAAAAGATTGCTCTTCCTTTGTATGTAAGTTGATGCCAAGAATTGAGAGTGTTGAACTCACGAGATTTAGTTTCTTCCCTGCCGTTCCTTTTTATTGATGTTCCATTTCTGAATTGTTGTTCCATTTTGCTTTCTTGCTGTTCCTTTTACTTGCATTTATTGGTATTGTGTGGGAGGAGGATCAAGGCTGTCGTGAGACACAGCAGACGCTATTATGCTCCCAGATCCATGATCCATCCTCTAATTCCTTTTCCTTCATCAGTTTCTAAAGGGATGGGTTACTACTTCCAAAGTTCCCGTGTGTGATTTCTTTATGCAAAAGTAATTTAGCATAGCTTAGCATCTGTTTACTCTTGTATTTCTTAGATCTATACTACTAAGCATTACTCTGACAAATAGCCTCAAATTGAGATACCCTTCACAAGAACAAAATGTTCCCGGATTGACTTGTAATGTGAGATAACTAGAGGTGAAAAAGGCCCTTGTTACAGCTCTACATTTTGGTGCCGTTGCCAGGGAAGGGTATAGCCATTTGTTTTTTTAAACAGGGTAGTGTACGAATCTGCCAGGGGGGAATTGGATTTTAAAAACGGAAGGTAAGAACCTACGTACGGAGCATGTAAAATCCCTGCTCCACCGTCCGCCTTCCCAGCAGAAATTGATTGGTTAAATAGGATTTAGCAGTTTAATTGGAGTGCATGACTAAGCAGAAAAAACCAGAAAAAAATCAGAAGCCTCCATCTAAAGTCGAAAAAGCCAAGGGGCCAGTGACCCTTGGGCGAACGACCTTCATAGATGAAATCTATAAGAAAGCCGAATCTCAGCCATCAGTAGGCTATAGGAAAATCAATTCTAAACAACCTACTAGTTCCCTTCAGGACTCAGAATCACCATCTGAAGCCTTTGCTGAGGTGCACAGTCAAACAGAGGAGTAGGACTTTCAAGAAATTGAAAATTTGACTCCTGGACTATTGCACGAAGGGAATCTTAGTAACCTTTGCGAAGGAGAAGGAGAAACAGGGGAAATCGGGGAACCTAGATCTCCTATCGAACCAAACCAGCCCTTAAGTAGCCCGGATAAAGGAAGCGCTGCAAAAATCGTTGTTGAAGGAATTCATTCACCTCAGATAGTTGGGACCATCATTATCCCTGATAAAGGGAGTGTTGTCAAAACAATCCCTGTTAAGATTACCCCTACTCAACCAAGGAATACTCTCTTGAAAATTCCTGAAGATTACTGGCATATATTCGATCCCATGGCGCAGAATCAGCCAAATACCCAGACCTCCACATTGCAATACCCTATAGTAGATTCTGCAGCAAATGTGCCCATGAAAGCCATCCCTCTCCAGCATATCCCCACATTTCATGGCCTTACATCCGAGGATCTGGATGCATTCTTGTTCAAATTTGATGAATTATGTAGAGGATATGATTACACTACCGATCCCCATAAATTAAAATTGTTCCCCTCCACATTAAAAGGGGCTGCTTTGAGATGGTTTATGGGTTTAGGTGGTGGGGTCATTAACAATTGGGGTCAAATGAAAGAAGCCTTTTTAAAGAAATATCAGGATTACTGTAGGTCTAGAGAGCTAAAAGATGAAATCTTTCAAATGTCAGCCAGACCAAACGAAACTCTAGAAGAATATGTAGAATGTTTCCAATATATCTTGCAAAGATCTCCCTATGCATCGTTTCCTCTGCCTGATAACGTATTGAAAACCGCATTAATTAGAGGTATGAAAGAACAATGGATTGAAACGTTGAATATTATGGGGAAAGGAGACATTTATCAGGAAACTTTCGGTGACATTATTGATCTGTGTATCAGGAGCTCAAGAGGCAGCACAAGGATAAAACCAGCAGAATTTGATCGCTTTACCAGAGATAATAGAACATCAACAGAGGGAGTAACACATGTGGAACTTGGAAATTTGCTAGAAAATTTTAAAACTGATATCCTTGGTACATTAACTACACAACTTGATATTGTGCAAGCTAAACAGAAGCAAGCAGAGGCGGAGCAGAATCTGGCAATCTTCTGCCCTCGATGCAGGAAGAAACATAGCCACAAGGAATGCCCGCTCGATACAGTTCAAACATGTGCTATCTGTACCAAGGACTACCTGACTAAAAGCTGCCCCTCACTTCCTGGTTTGAAGGCAGTATACAAAGAAGTAGAAGAGGAGCCAGAATCGGCATATTTTATTAACCAGCGTCGTCAATGGCAGCCAAGGCAATCTGGTATGTTTTTAGACCCCTCCTCTTCTTTTCAACCCCCGTAGTTTAATGCTCAGCAACAAAATATGTGGCAAAACCAGTCTCAGCACCCGTTTTTGAATTGGTCACCTCAAATGTTTCCTACTCCGAATCCTTGGATGAATCAATCTGGTTGGCCAAGCTTCCCTTATCCCCCACCATACTGGCAGAATAATGCATATCCTCCACAATGGACCCCTTCTACTTCGCAAGGTTCACCCTGGCAGACAAACTAGCCAAGATCGACATATCAACCAGCAGGATCAATTCCGCTCCCTCAACCAACTTTGCCAGCCTTACAACAAAATACCCAGCCTAACCTGAGACCGCAGCTCCCAGCCCAACCCAACCCTAATCCAAATAATAGACCAGTTCAATCTCTTCAAATTACAAAATCCTCAGAGATTGAACCGGATCTGCAGGAGTGCAATGATCTTCAGTTAAGATCTGAGCGAATAATAGAAACCGAGGGACATAGAACAACTCACACTGAAGAACAGTTACCTATAGAACAACTGTCACAAGAGGAAGATGTAAGTAAAGACCAAGCCCATCAGCGAGTAATTACATCTCCTCCACCTTTCCCAGAACGATTGACCATTCCGCGACCAACACAATATCTAGATTTTGATATTCTGGGAGAACTACAAAACTTGTATATAAGAATTCCTTTCCTTCAAGCTATACAGGATATCCCCATATATACAAAAACCATAAAAGACCTGTGTAGCAGAAAATAAAAAATAAATGTAACCTCTAACCCAAAAGTCTAGGTAGTCGGCACCTTATCTGACCTCCTATCAGGAAAAGAGACGCCAGTCAAATACGAGGACCCTGGAAACCCAATTGTCACTGTTCAAATCTGTGGACAGACCTTGACCAACGTCTTAGTTGATCTAGGGGCTGCAATTAACATCCTGAAAACATCGACTTGCCAGAAGCTCGGAATTACATCGGTAGAACCTACTTCGACTTTGTTAGAACTAGCTGACCGATCAGTAATAAGACCAGAAGGCACCTTGTATGATATTATAGTTTCAGTGGACTCCTGGGAATACCCGACCGATTTCCTGATAATTAATCCAAAAACCCGACTAGATGGACATCCGCTAATTTTAGGTAGACCGTGGCTCGCTACTGCTGACGCCTATATCGGCTGCCAGCAGGGAAACATGACCATAACCAGAGGGCCGGATATTAAAAATTTAATCTTGTACCCTCCAGCGCAGCCAAGCATCACGCCTCATACATCACTGACCAATCTGCGCCCTGCCTCATATATCACTGACAATATTAGACCCCCATTAACATTCCAGGAAGCGCTAGATTTCAAAGATCAAACGGAAGACGATGCCATCAATAAATTCATTAATCAAACTGAATCCATATCGTATGTACACTGTTTTATGATAAAAGCGGCATTTGATAACGAATTAGAGGAGGATCCCCTGAAAGACGGACATGACCAAATCATACCTGTGACTTCTGTCGCTAATAGAAAAGTAGTGCAAATTGAATCGGGGAAAACTTTAAATATTAATGCTAATCTGACACCAGAGCAAGAGACAAAACTCATCCAGCTATTACGAAAGTATCAGGAGGCATTTGCATGGGACTATCCTGATATGAAAGGGATTGATCCCCAGCTATGCACACATCGTATTTATATCGAGAAATATGCAAGACCTGTTCGTCAACTGCAAAGAAGACTCAATCCCCATTTAAAAGACGTTGTAAAAGCTGAGCTTCAGAAACTTCTAGATGCTATTTTTATTTATCCTATTTCTGACAGCAAATGGGTCTCTCCACTCATGGTAGTACCTAAAAAGAACGAGAAATGGAGGATCTGTGTCGATTATAGAGAATTAAACAAAGCTACACAAAAAGATCACTTCCCTCTCCCATTCATAGATCAGGTACTGGACACGTTAGCAGGCAAGAAATTCTTTTCTTTCTTGGATCTCTTCAGCGGATACAATCAAATTCAGATTGCCCCTGAAGACCAGGATAAGACTACCTTTACTTGCCCCTAGGGAACGTTCGCTTATCGAATCTTACCTTTTGGATTATGTAATGCTCTGGCCACATTCCAAAGGGCTATTCTTATCATCTTTGCAGATTTAATCAATGATGGATTGGAAGTCTACATGGACGACTTCACACAATATGGAGATGACTTTGATCTAGCTCTAGATACTCTCGAAAAAGTCCTAGAATGTTGCATCGCCACCAAGCTTTGCTTGAGTCACGAAAAGTGTTACATGATGATGACCGAAGGACTCATTCTGGGACACTATATTTCAGCAGCTGGTATTCAGGTAGACCGGGCTAAAATTCAAATACTTTTGCTTATTCCGACACCCACTAATCAAACAGAGGTACACAGTTTTCTTGGTTTTTCTGGGTATTATAGACGATTCATACAACATTATTCACATATTGCTGCACCTTTACATGCATTAACTGGAAATGTTGATTTCTTATGGACAGAGAAATGTGATCGAGCCTTCAAAGAATTAAAGAAGTTGGTATCGATAGCTCCAGTTCTCTAAGGACCTAATTGGAATTTACCATTCCAAATTTCAACTGATGCCTCAGACACAGCAATCGGTGCAGTCTTAGGCCAAGAAGAGGATAAAATACCATACGCTATCTATTACATCAGCAAAAATTTGGCCCCGGCTGAATTAAATTACACTGTCACAGAAAAAGAATTCTTAGCTGTGATACACGCTATTAATAAATTTAGACACTATATTACAGGCTATCCCGTTATTTTGTATGCAGACCATTCTGCTATTAAGTATTTAGCAAATAAACCTGTTACAAATGGAAGAATAACCAGGTGGTTGATCCTGTTGC